>JAVSCE010020339.1:0-281735 GCA_032199065.1 Smutsia gigantea | reverse complement strand
GAAAACTAGTAACTCTTGAATGCACATCAGTATAGATTGGTTACATGTGTTCATATAATGGGATATTCTGTAGCCATTAAAAATCAAGTTGTACAAGAATATTGTATGTGGGAAAATATTTATGACATTGCTAAGTAAAAAAAATAGAAGTTATGAAACTAATTTAGGAAAGAGTTTTTAATTGCAAATACACTGATAGGCATATGTGTATTCATATACGGAAAGGAAGGATGTATACTAGTCTGTTGATGGTGGTGATGAGATTACTGGTGGTATTGCTCTCCCCAGCCATCCCTAACTCCATCCATCTTTAAACATTTCCTTCTTTTTCCAGTTTTCTGAAGTCAGAACATATTTGATTTGTATTAGAATAGAAAATACATTATTTAAAAAGAATGGATTCTCTACATGTGATTAGATAATAAATGGTTTATGTTGAATTTCAGGTAACACCAGTTGTTGCTCTTTCCAATGAGTCCTGGTCTATGTCATTTGCAAAATACCTTGAACTTAGGTTTTATGGGCAACAGTACACTCGCAGAGCCAACGCTGAGCCATGTGGTCACTCCATCCACCATGATTATCACTAGTATTTCTCCTATAATCAGATGGTGGCATCTTTCAGGTAAGAAGTCAGAGAGACCTTGTGCACAATCACATATTCTCTGGAAGGCTTTGTAACATTGCTACGATTACATCTTGCAAATGCTGAGGGCCATACTCTCTGCCATAGGTTTTGGTGTTGTTATTTCATTTAATCCTTACCCTGAGAAATAGGTATTAACTACCCTCACTTAGAGAACTTATAACTCACTTATAGAGCTAACAGTTGAGGGAGTCATTATATTAACTAGTAGATCTGCTATGGCAGGTGTACTCTTAACCATTTTTTTTTATATCTGAGAGTTTGTCAGAATTTTTGCTAAGACATTGACTCATATGACAATAATCAGTAATTGAATATTTCTAATAGAGCTAAGATCACTAGCTGAAAGAACATTCAGTTGTACGGTGGTGCTAAATGACTGGAGAAATCCTTCAGAATATATCCAGAGTCTGCCCACTTCTCACCACCTCCACCACCAGCGCTCTGGACTGAGTGTCTGTTACCTTGCCCTGGATACGGCAGTGTTTCCCTTTGGCCTTGTCCCTTGCAGCCTGTTCTCAATGCAGCTGTCAGAGCGATCCTGTTAAATGAGAATCAGCTCAGGCTGCTCCTCTGCTCTAGACCTGTCAGTTGGTGTCTGTCTGACCCTGGGTGAAAGCCAGCCTCCTTCCATGGGCCTCAAAGCCCCTCCGTGCTCTGGCTGCTCAGTCCCTCTTTGTTCTCACCTCCTCCTCTCCCCTGCTTCCCGAGCTGCAGCCTCACCAGCCTCCAAGGTGGGCCTTGGTTTCGCCAGGTGGGCTCCCACCTGGGTGCCTTCGCTTGCTCTCCCTTCTCTGAACAGCCTCCTCCCCAGAGAGCTGCCTGCTTTTCCTTACTTCCTTCAGGGGTGTGTTTAAATTTCAACTGCCCTGACTCCCTCTCACATCAGCATTCCCTGCTTCCCTTTTCTGCTTTCTTTTTCTCCCTAGGCTTACTGCTACAGTATAAATTTTAGTATTGATTTGTTTTTATTGTTTAAGTGTTGTTGGTGAATCACGAAAGCAGTTTTGACCCTTGTTCAATGATGTATCCTCAGCATCTAAAAACAGCATCTGACACAAAATTGACACTTAATAGATACTTA
Source organism: Smutsia gigantea (assembly GCA_032199065.1). NCBI lineage: Eukaryota > Metazoa > Chordata > Mammalia > Pholidota > Manidae > Smutsia > Smutsia gigantea. Next base: position 280,005 of record JAVSCE010020339.1, on the reverse strand, counting down.
CAATTAGAGCAGATTGCTGTTTTTAAACATGTGCTTTTAACCATGAACTTAAGGCCTAGATAGGGTTTAATATTTACTGGACAATACACACCCTCAGGGGGAAAGGAAATAAAGACTTATGAAGAATCGCCTCGAGTTGGGAAGATAATGAATACTTGCATCTAAGCTAATTGTAGGAAGGAGGGGACTTCTCCTCTCCTCATTCATACAGGTTTATATCCATGTGATTTTTGTTCATAACAAAGCACATGAGGATAGCCTTAGGAATGAATGAGGACATCACAGCACAGTGAAAATAAAAAAACAATATCCTTCCAAAATTGGGAAGATATTTGTAATGGTTGAACATTGTCTTCAGTATAATTGTTTTAAAATGCCATTTTATAGAAACTTTATTTTTTTATGCTTCATAGGTGTTATTTGACTGTAATGATCACCTCTTCTCAGAATGCTAAAACGTTTTTCTCTTCTCTTCTATTACTTAAATTTTCTTCTCAGTTATTCTCCCATTCGGCTTCTTGAAGTATGTGTTCCACTCCCCAAAATATTCATTAAACGTCAGGCCCCATTAAAGGTGTCCCTTCTTCAGGATCTGAAGGACTTCTTTCAAAAGTAAGTTTTAGTTTCTTTGATCATCTTTCTCTGTTTAGCTCTGTCTGCAGTCTTCAGCTATTTTAAAATACCAGGCTTGTTCATGTAGGTTTCTTTAAAAACATAAATAATTGCATGTTTCTAATTGTAGCCCCTTTTTTTAATTTTATTTTTTATTATCAAATGTACATCACAGTGGTTCAGTGGTCCCCCCCCCTTCTCCCGCTCCCATCCACTCCCCTCTGTCTTGGTAAGCACTAGTCACTTCTCAGTGTCTATGAGTCTAATAGTGTTTTGTTCCCTCTGTTTTGCTTTGTTTTTATATTCCACAAATAGGTGAAATCATGTGGTATTTGTCTTTCTCTGCCTGACTTATTTCACTGAGCATAATAATCTCTAGATCCATCTGTGTTGTTGCAAAGGCAGGATTTCTTTTCTTTTTTGGCTGAGTAATACTCCATTGTGTATATGTGCCACCTCTTTATCCGCTCATCTGTTGATGGATACTTAGGTTGCTCTGTATTCTGGCTGTTGCAGAGAGTACGGTGATAAACAGAGGGGTGCATATATCTTTTTGAATCAGGGATTTTGTTTTCCTTGGGTAAATTCCTAGGTGTGGAATTACTGGGTCGAATGGCATTTCTATTGTTAGTTTTTTGAGGAACCTCCATACTGCTTTCCCCCCATTTGCAGTGGCACCAATTTGCAGTACCACGAATAGTGTAGGAGTGTTTCCTTTCGCTCCCTCCTCACCAGCATCTGTTGTTTATTGTCTTTTGGATAACAGCCATTCTAACTCGTGTGAGGTGATATCTCATTGTAGTTTTAATTTGCATTTCCCTGATGATTAGTGATGTGTAGCATCTTTTCATGTGCTTGTTGGCCATTTGTATTTCTTCTTTGGAAAAGTGTCTGTTCAGCTCCTCCTCCCAGTTTTTGATCGGGTTTGTTTGTTAGGTGTTGAGGCATATGAGTTCTTTATGTATTTTGGATGATTATCTGTATTTTCCTAAAACTCCCATTCCACCTGCTGCTCTTGTTTATGTTACCTGCTTGGCTCCTGTGAGCATTTGCATATGCGAGCTATGGGCATGCTGAATAAGCTTTGGCTTTGAGGTCAGGCAGATCTGTTTATGAATACAGGCTCTGCAGCTGATTAGCTGTGGGGCAACTGTTAGTGACATGGTCTCTCTCTTCCCTCAGTGACTCTGACTTTCCTCTTTAATAAAATGCAGATAACTGGTACTTAATGAATTTTATTTCCGTTATCTATTACTGCTTTGACCTGAGGTTAAAGAGAACTCCATAATATGTATATGAATAGTAAGAATAATAGTACTTCAGTCTCATATTGATAATAGAGGTCAATACTGCAAGAGGGATCCACTTATTCCAGGAGGAATGTTAAAAGAATAGTATATTTTGTACCTGAAATGACTTCTTCAGAGGAATCCACACTGTCAAGAATATTTTTGTTTCCATCAAAGATGGTGACAAACTGCCAAGACAAATAAAGCACTAACTTAATCTTTTGTTGGACACCACATACTAGAGATACCTGGAAATCCTCAACAGATGTACTCCAACCATTGTTGTATTGTACATAAAGTCTGTGCCCTGCAGTCTCAAAAAATCATTCTGAGACTTAGGTTCTTAATATTGCCCAGTCATGACGCCTAGGATGGACCCTTGTCATAGACACGGATTGTGGCTAACATTAAATGATGATCAATGTTCCGCCCTCCGTCCTTTGGCTGAATTGAAATAAGTAATAAATTATTAATTCTTTCCTAATAGAGGTAATGATAAAGAGAGAAGGAAAGGGATGTTCACTACATAACTCTAATTTCCTTTCATGGAAGTCTTAGCCATTTGGGGGGCTGGAGCAAGGAAGTGGCTGTGTGGACCTGGTAGGGCAGGGAATACGGCGCAGGTGCTGCCTTTACTCTGTAGGCCTTTGTCACCTCGTAGAATGCTAAAGCAGAAAATTTCCCAGAAAGGCATAAAATAGTCTAGGATAGGTAGCTGGGCTTCATTGTAGATATTCTATAATGCTAGCAATTAAAAGAAGTGAAAAATTGCAGAAGGAAGGTATAAGTACATGTAGTATAGAAGATGTGTATAGATTTTGTAAAAACTACCAGACACTACAGAAAATTCTACCATAGTTCCTCCAAGAGAATTTGAGGCAGCTTATGTATTAAGATATTTCCAACAAGATACCTGAGGAATAAAATGGAGCAGACACTATCTAAAGCACTGACTGTCATTACTGGCTGCACAATAGAGCCATCTGTGCAAAATTAAAAAAAAAAAAAGTGGATCCCTGATTCCCATACCACCAACTAAACTGAAATCGCTGAGGTTTAGGCAAATATTGATATACTTTTTAAAAATGCCCACACAATTCTCATGAGCATACTTAATCCAAAATCAGGGAGCAACTGATACCTTGTGTCTGAGATGAGTAAATATACTTAAGTTCTGCTGAGAATATTTTTTTTCATTAAATTCAAGAGTATATGCGTTACTTCATGGAACATTGTTATAATCATTGCTTTAAGTTTTTGTCTGAAAATTTCAAAATCTTGGCTATGTTGATGTTGGCATCTTTTACCCTTTCCCTTAAAAGTCATAAACAGAATCTGAGGTCTTTTTATATTGATTTGGATTATATCCTGAGCATTTAAAAAATTCATGAAATTCTAAGAATTACTAAAATCCCCTTGAGAGGGTTGATCTTTTGTGGTTCTCATTTACTTAAGTAGGTAATTAACCTCCTTAGGTTCAGACCACACATCCTACCCTGCCTTCTATGGCCGTGGTTCTAATGTAAGATTAGTTTGCAAAGTCTTAGCAGTATTTTTATAGTACCCTTGTGCGTGCACCACTATTAAGACTATAGTTCAAGTTCTCAAAGCCTTTTGTCCATGTAACTTCAGGTCAGTTCCATGGGTGCACAGCTCAGGAGAGACTTCACCAGCAGACATGTCGGGGCTCTCTTCTCTGTGGCTTCTTTCAGTGTCTCTGACTCTCAGTCCCCTTCTCTGGTTCTGTGCTTAGAATGCTGTGCCAAGAAACAAAGTGCTGAAGAAACAGAACAGGATCTACCACTTCAGCCCTCATTGGAAACCTTCTGAAAATGATTAGGGAAGAGGAAATCTCCGGAGTTTACCCTGGAGAATAGCTGGGCCTTTTATAAAGCTGCCTTTTAAAAAGCCACTTCTTAGGAAAATACAGATAAATGGATGGAATCAGCACTCGTTTTCGGGAAACCACTCTCTTCCAGTTTGAAGCTTCTATTTCCTTCCCGCCTCCAGCAAGTCCTTCACTTGGGCCCACCTGCCCTACGCAGGGCCAAATGACTCACTTGTCTCTAGGCTCTTCTCTAGAGACCTCAGTAATAGAGTTTGGGAATGGAAATGTGTTTAGGTGCTAGTGAGGAAGAATGGCTTTTTTCTGTGCAACGAATGATAATGCTAAGGTGAAGATTTTGATTTTGGGATTTCTTGGGTACCATGGGCAGATCTCAGTGATGGGGAGAGATCTCTGAGTATGAAGAAATTGTGAGTTGGAATTCTATGTGTGATGCCCCTCAAATTGCAGCATCCTGTCTCTGATTTGACCTTGAAAACTGGGTTATATTCAGTTGGACCCATTGTATACCAATGAAAGGCTATTCAAAAATATTTACCTCAACACTGTTTGAATTCTCTGGCTTTTGTTCCTGAGAACTTTCTGGGGTGGGGTAGGTGGGGAGAAAAAAGTAAAATAGTATTATTTCTGAAGCATGAGTGGTGTTAATACAAACCTGACCTTATTTTTCACCAAAAAGTCATAGAATTTAGACAGATAGAAAAGTTTTTTTAGTGTATACATAAGGTGTACAAAACTGAAATAGATAAGATCCCTGGAATTCTACGGCTTGTCTTAGCCCTTCATTTAGGAATTATGAAAATGAAGTGTGATTAGTAGGAGAGGCAGACTCTCTAATTTTGTAGCTACACATCTGTGCACATCTATTCAATCCCTATGGGCCTGTTTATACATAAATCAAGGGATTAAGGGATTATTCTGTTGATGATTCCTAAGGGCCTTTCTAATTCTAACACTCTGATTCTACATAGCTTATTAAAAACAGATAAATGGAACAAGAGGAAAATGCTAGTCTTAGGAAATACTTTGGGTGAGAATAGGGAGAATTTTGAGGCAATACTAAGAAGAAACCTAGAGGAGTTGCTACAGGACTAAAAGTTGTCCAAGTCCCAAGGGATGTCAGTATGCCAGTAAAATAAATGCAGCCCAGGGAAATTAAGTACCTACCACAATGAGACTGTGAGAGAAGTTTCACAAAGACCCACAGCTCAGGAGGCAGCTAAACTGATACGGAGTCCGAAAAGCTGAGTTTGAGTCTCAGCTTTACTACTTAGAGCTGCGTAAATGTTGTCAAATTGAATCTAATTTCCCTCTGTTTCCTCATATGTAGAATGTGAATGACACTCCCTGCCTCATAAGAGGATAAATGAGATATATGTAAAAACTATGCATTTTGTAGACATGCCATCATCAGGGGCCAATGCAAATGGTCACTCTTTGAATTGTCCTTTGGGCCAAAGTAGGTTCTTATTTAAAAAAATAAAAAGTAGTAGTAAAACCTCAGCTAACGCAAATGTGAGATGGACTAATTATTTGACTTATCCGAGAAAATCGTTAAAATTTCATTATTAGTTGATAATCTTTCTAAAGTGTCTGACTCTGTATTTCACATAGTTGAACTTCCTTTTGCTTTTAAATGACTGAATAAGGACATCTGGTTCACTACCAAGGCTACCATTCCAAGCATCATTTTTTAAGTTTCTAGGCTAAGCAGCCATCAACTTTCTAGGATATACTAGGAATTTGTTTTGATGAACAGTCACAGAAAAATTCCCAGTAGTTGATGATCTCAGATATTCAGACTTAAGTTATTTGAGATTTTATTGCATATTCTATGTGAAACTGAGAATGTAAGTCCAGTCCTAACCTATCTATTGAACTCCAGACTGAAACATCCCACTGTGTATGTGACACCTCAATTTGAATATCTAATGGGTACCTCCATTTCAACATAACCAAAACATAATTCTTGTGCCCTACACCCCCCTGCCCCACCTACTAGTTACTCCCACAGTCTCTCCTATAAATGCCTCCTCCCACTACATGTCTGTGTTAGGCTCTTGGGAATACAGTTGTGATCTTCATGGAGCTTATATTCTAGAGGGAGATAGTGAAAACAACAATTAATAGTCTGTCAAAAAGGAATTGTGCCAAAGCACCAAAGAGAAAAGTAACAAAGAAGTGGAATAGGTACTGCCATAGTGAGAATGAGGCTCCAGATGAGTTTCAAGGGTGTGGGCAAAGAAGACCTCATTTAGAAGGTGACATGTGAGCAATGATCTGAAGGTGGGGAATGAGCAATGCAGATATGGGGAGATGGGTGCCACACGAAGATCAGCAAGAACAAAGGCCCTGAATGCCTGGAATGTTTAAGGAGCAGCAAGGAGGTCAGTGAGACTGGAGTAGAGTGAGCCAGAAAGAGGAACAGAGGAGGTTAGAGAGGTATTAGGGGGTTGGGGTGATGTCTAGATGATGTAGGGTTTTGCAAGCCATTGAACTTTCTTTGGCTTTTGTCCCAGATGAGATGGGAAGTACATAGAAATATCTGTGATAATCCTTTTTATGTCCCCACCCTGTGATGCCCCACCCAAGGTACAATGTAAATTCTATAAGACCAAGGACTTTGTTAGTCTTATGCGTACATGGGATCCTAGAACACAAGAGGTACCCAGTAAATCTTTGAGTGAATGATTAAATAAATGATGGAATCGGAAAGCTGTAATATTACTGAAGGATATTAGAATTAAGCATGATCATTGCAACAAAGTTGGAAGAACAAAACACTTCAGGAGATGGGATCCAGGCTGGGCTCTGTGTCTTATTCAGTGTGTTTAACCTTGGACAAGTCAATTCCTTGTGCTGAGCTTGAGTTTCCTCACAGAAAAAGTGAGGGGGTTTGTATCTCAGTGGTTTCTGTCTGACTCTACTAGCCTATGATTCCATAAATGCAGGTATTCTATCAGTGATTGTTGTGACACCTTTTGGTTATGCTATGTTCATAGAATTCTGCCATACTTGCCGCTATTCTATGAATCATCTTACTGAAAATCACTTTCAGTTTCAAGTTGAGAGAATGTTTCTCCAGCAACTCCTTGAGTGGGTTGTACATTTGAAATAGCCAGGGTGAACCTTGGTGTGAGTTTCAAGGTCACTATACAATACACATGACAACCTGACTCTTGTACATGCTATCATTGTTAGAAACACACTGATGCTCTAAGCCTCCAAGAAATAGAGAATGAAAAAGTCCTTACAAATTTTCTAAAGATACAGTACTAATAGAGATTAAGAAATGAAAGTTAGGTCCATATTAGCTGGATTTTAATGTGAGCAAATAAATTTAGCTCTAAAAAGCCTTTTTAAAAAATGCATTTTGGTCGGGCTAAGCACAAAGAAAGACAGGTTCTCAAAAGGAATCATTAAATCCTAGTATCATGGATTCTGGCTCAGACAGAAACTATCATGATACACCATTATTTTATGGATATTTCTTACAGGAGTATTGCAAATGTAACTTCATAATATCACACCATATTCTTGACTAAAATCATTAATAAAATCTTAGTAGCAATTCAGGTAAAACAAACTAGTTGGTTCATTTTAACACCTGAGTGATAAAGTACTGGATCATTTTCAAAAAGTAGAAGAAAACAAACAAACCAGTATCAATGTTAGGTTTGATAACTTAAAGATTCATCAAAGCACTAAACAAGGTCTCCATTTGAATACTTCTTAATTTAAATTAAGGAAAGACTTTCACCTTCAAATATTTTAGCACTTGTATCTGGGGTACAATCTTCAATCTCACTAAAACAAAATAAAAAGAACATTTCATTTTTTATGTATTTAATGAATGAAGAAATTATAGCTAAATAACAATCTGTCGGTCATTCTTCATATGTAAGTAAACCTGGAATAGTATGTCACTTATATCACTGACTTTCCAAATCAAATGAAAATGATTTCTAAATTGACTTTTTCCCACTTTTAAAACTTAATATTAAATAACATAAAATTTACCACCTTAACCATGTTTAAGTGTACAGTTTTGTGCTTGACTACACCTGCACTGTTATGCAACCATCTCCACAATCCATCTCTAGAACTTTTTCATATACCCCAACTGAAACTTTGTACTCACTAAATATTAACACCATGTGTCTCCTTCCCTAGACCCACTATTCTACATACTATCTCTATGATTTGACTACTCTAGGTATCTCATATAAATGGAATCAATATCTGTCCTTTTGTGACTGACATTTCATTTAGGATAATGTCTGTATATGTTGTAGCATTTAAAAGAATAATATAGCTGATTAATATTCTATTGAATATATGTGCATAACACATTTTGTTTATCCATTCATCTGTCCACGGGCTCTACAAATTGCTTTCACAATTTGGCCACTGGGAATGCTGATGTGAACATGAGCACACACACATTTGAGTCCATTTTCTTTTGGGTATATACGCAGAGGTGGAATTGCTGTATCGTATGTTAACTACATTTCTGAGAAGCTTTCATACTACTTCCCATAGTGTACCATTTAAAATTCCTGACAGCAATGTATAGGGGCTCCAATTTCTTCCACCTTCCTGCCAGCATTTGTTATTTTCTGTTTTTTTTCTTTGATGATAACTATTCTAATGGGTGTGAAGTACCATCTCGCTATGGTTTTGATTGACACTTACTAGTGATGTCGAGCATCTTTTCGTGTGTGTACTGCCCATTTGTATATCTTCTCTCAAGAAATATCTATTCAACTCATTTGCCCAGTTTTTCATCAGATTTTTTATTGTTGTTCATAGGAGTTTTTTTATAATGTATTTTAAATAGTAATCCCTTATCAGATACATAGTTTGCAACTATTTTCTCGCATTCTATGGGCTGACTTTTCACTCTGTTCTTTGAAGCATAAGATTTTAATTTTGATAAAGTTCAACTTAATCTAATTTTTCTTGTTGCTTGTCATATCCAAGAAATTATTGCTATATCCAATTTCATGAGGTTTTTTTTTCCGCATATGTTTTCTTAGAAGAGTTCTATAGTTTTATTCAGGTCTTTGATCCATTTTGAGTTAATTTTTATATACGGTGTAAGATACGGGTCTACATTTTTTTGTGTGTGGTTATCTGGTTTTCCCAAAACTATTTGTTGAAAAAACTGTACGTTCCCCATTAAATGGTCTTGGCATGCTTATCAAACATCACTCAACTATATATTAAGGGTTTTTCTGGCCTTTTTATTCTATTCCATTGGTCTACATTTCTGTCTTTATGTCAGTACCACACTGTTTTGTAAGTTTTGAAATCAGAAAGTCCAATTTTGTTCTTCCTTTTCAAAATTGTTTTGGCTATTAGGAGTTCCTTGAGACACTGTATACATTTTAGAGTAATTTATTTCTATTACTGCAAAAAATGTCATTAGCATTTTTAGAAGGATTGCATTTCAGCTGTAGAATACTTTGGGTAGTATTGACATCTTAATATTAAGTCTCCCAACCCATTTACATGAGATGGCTTTCCATTAATTTGTCTCCTTTAATTTCCTTCAGTAATGTTTTGTAGTTTTCCATGTACAAGTCTTTTGTATCCTGGTTAATTTTGTCCCAAAGTATTTTATCCTGCTTGATATTTAAAAATATATTTTTTTCTTAAATTTCTTTTTGGGTTATCCATTGTTAGTGTTTAGAAATGCAACTGATTTTTCTATGTTGATTTTTGTATCCAGAAACTTTGATGAATTCACTTATTAGTTCTAAGTTTTGTTCCTTTTTTGTATGGAATCTTTAGTTTTCTACAAACCAGATAATGTCATCTGTGAACAGAGATCATTTTACTTCTTCTCTGCCAATTTAGATGGCTTTTATTTCTTGACTAGCTGTGACTAGGATTTCTGGTATTGTGTTGGACAGAAGTGGTGAGAATGAGCAACCTCGTTGCTCCTTATAGAGGAAAATCTGTCAGGCTTCCACCCTGAGTATGATTTTAATTATAGGTTTTACATATATGGCTTTTATTTTGCAGTCATTTCCTTCTGTTCCTCATTTGTGTGGTGTTATCATGAAAAGTTGAATTTTGTCATGGTTTTTCTGCATCAGTTTAGATGAGGATGTGTGTGTGTTTTCCTTCATCCTGCTAATGTGTTGTATTACATTGCATGGTTTTCATATGATGAACTTGCCTTGCATTCCTAGGATAAATCCCACTTAGTCACAGTGTATAATCCTTTTCAGGTGCTGTTGAATTGTTTGCTAGTATTATGTTGAAGATTTTTGCATCAGTAATCGTAAGGATAAAATTAGTCTGTAGTTTTCTTGTAGAGTCCGTGCCTAACTTTGGTATCAAGTAATGCTGGCCTCATGAGTTTGGAGATAATCCTGCCTCTTCTGTTTTTTAGAAGAGTTTGAAGAAGATTGATGTTAATTCTTTAAATGATTGCAAGAATTCACCAGTGAACTCACCTGGTTCTGAGATTTCCTCTGGTTAGATTTTTGATTATTGATTCACTCTCCTTACTAGTTATATATCTGTTCAGATTTTCTATTTCTTCATGATTCAGTCTTCATAGGTCATGTGTTGTAGGAATTTATCCATTGCATCTATGTTATCCAATTTGTTGACATACAGTTCATAGTACTCTTATGATCCTGCATTTCTGCAAAATCAGTTGTAATGTTCTTTCCTATATGATTTTGGTTGAGTCTTTCCTCCTTTTTCCTTAAGTAATCTAAAGGTTTGTCAATTTTGTTGATCTTTTTGAAGATCCAGGTCTTGTTTTCACTGATTTTCTCTATAATTTTTCTATTCTCTATTTTGTTTATCTCTGCTCTAATCTTTATTATTTCCTTTCTTTTGCTATTTTACTTTAGTGTTTCTTTTTCTACTTAAGGTATAAAGTTAGGTTATTGCTATAAAATCTTTTAATGAAGAATTTACAGTTATAAATTTGCCTCTTAACACTACTTTTGCTGCATCCCAGAAGTTTCAGTATATTGTTTTCATTTTTTATTGTCTCAAATATTTTGTAATTTCCCTTATGATTTCTTCTTTGATGTATTGATGGTTTAAAAATGTGTTAGTTTCCACATATTTGTGAATTTTCTATTCTTCCTTCTGCTATTGAATTCTAATTTCATTGTAATTGGAAAAGGTACTTTTTATGATTTCAGCCTTATAAAATATATTAAGATTTCCTTTGTGATCTATATATACAAGGTTTATCCTGGAGGATATAACATATACTTGAGAAAAATGTATATCCTACTCTTGCTGGATGGAGTGTTCTGTACTTGCCCATTCAGTCTGATTGGTCTATAGTGTTATTCAAGTCCTCCAAATGTTCTACTTGGTTGTTCTATCTACTATGCAAACTAGTCTATTAAAATCCCCTACATTATTGTAGAGCTGTCTATTTCTCTCTTCAGTTTTGTCAATGTCTGCTTCATATGTTTGAAGGTCTTGTGTTTGTTGCATATGTGTTTATAAATGTTATATCTTCTTGGTGAATTAACTCTTCTTTCATTATGTAAACCTTATATAATTGTTGTCTCTTCTAACAGTTTCTCACTTAGTCTATTGTGTTTGATATTAATAGAGCTATCCTTGTTCTCTTTCTGTTTCTGTTTGCATGGGATATCTTTTCCCATCCTTTCACTTTAAACCTTTGTGTCCTTATATCTAAAGTGAATTGTTATAGTCCATATGTAGTAAATTAAAAAGGCACTTCATACACCCAACCTACCAAGCCTCAGAGGTTAGCCTAGCCTACTGTAAACACACTCAGAACAATTATGTTATCCTACAGTTGGGCAAAGTCATTTAACACAGAAACTCTTTTATAATAAAGTGTTGACTATATCATGTTATTTATTGAATACTGTACTAAAGTGAAAAACAGAATGGTTGTATGGGTACAGAATAGTTGTAAATGTATCAGTTGTAAATGTCTCAGTTGTTCATTCTTGTGACAGCATGGCTGTCTGGGACCTGCAGCTCACAGCTGCTGCTCAGCAAAACAAGAGTATTGTATCATGTACTGGTAGCCTGGGGAAAGTTAAAAATTCAAAATTTGAAGTTTGGTTTCTAAGAATGTGTATCACTTTTGCACCACTGTGAAGTCAAAAAATCTTAAGTTGAACCATTGTTAGGTGGGGACTGTCTAAATTTGGATCATGTTTTTAAATCCAATCTATCAATCTGTCTTTTAGTTGCAGTGTACACACCATTTACACTTAAAGTAATTACTACCAGGGAAGCATTAATTTTTACCATTTTGTTTTCTGCATGTCTTATAGCCTTTTTATCCCTTATTTCCTCCACCACTGCCTTCCTTTGTGTTAGCTGAGGTTTTGTAGACACACATTTTGATTTCCTTTTCATTTGCTTCTATGTATTTTTCATAGGTATTTTCTTTGTTGTTACCACAGGGATTAGACATAACATCCTAAAGTTACGATGATCATCTTAAATTGATACCAACTTAACATCAATTGCAAAAACTCAATTCCTTTATAGATCAGCCCCATCCCATCTATGTTATTCATGTCCCAAATTGTGTTTTTAATTATTCTGTACCAATGAGCATAGATTTATAAATATTTTGGTGCATGTCTTTTAGGTCCTATAGAAAATAGAAAGTGTAATTATGAACTAAAATTATAATAATACTGTTTTTTTATGTTTGTGTGTTTACCATTCCTAGAGAACTTTATATTTTCATATGGCCTTGAGTTACTCCTTAGCATCCTTTAGTTTCAATTTGAAGGGCTTCTTTTAGCATTTCTTGTAGACCATATCTCTCACCTATGAAGGGTGTTTTTGCTGGTTATTAAGCTCTCAGTTCTCACTTGACAGTTTACATTCTTTCAGTGCTTTAAACATATCACATACTGCCTTCCAGCCTGGAAGGTTTCTTGTGAAAATTTCAGATGGTTTTATGTGGATCTCTTGTATGAGATGTGTCTTTTCTCTCTTGCTGCTTTCAAGACTCCCCTTGTGTCTTTGGCTTTTGACAGATTGATCATGTCTCAGTATGGTCCCTGTGCATTTGGCTGATTGGAGTTCATTGAGGTTATTTGTATATTCATGCCCTTGTTCAGTTTTAGGGATGTTTTAGACATTATTTAGCCTCAAATAATCTCCATGCCCTTTCTCTCTCTTTTGGAACTCCCAGAATGCTTACATTGATTTTTTTTAATTGCACAGAATAAGTAAATCCTGTGTCAAGCAATCTTATTCAGTTAGAATTATTTGCAATCAAATATAGCAAGATTTATAGCATTATTAGTGTACAAAATGTTTATCTTTTTTAATTGAAGTATAGTTGATATACAATCTTATGCTGGTTTCAAGTATACAACACAGTGGTACAACTGTTTCCCATATTATTAAAACCTCAACCCAACTAGTGCAGTTACTATCCATCAGCATAAGATGTTACAGAATCATTGGCTATATTCTCCATGCTGTACTACAATCCCTGTCACCAACTTATATTATGATTCAGAATTATTGTGCCCCTTCATACCCCTTACCTTCCTCACCCACCCATCCCAACCCTTCCCCCATGGTAACCACCAGTCACTTCTCAGTTTTCTATGAGTCTACTTCTGTTTTGTACCTTTTGTTTTGTTTTTAGATTCCACAGTAAGTGAAATCATGTGGTAATTGTCTTTGCTTGGCCTATTTCACTTAGCATAGTACTCTCTACGTCCCTCCATACTGTCACAAATGGCAGGACTTTTCTTTCTTGAGGCTGAATAATATTCCATCTTGCATATGTACCACATCTTTTTGCATTCATCTGTTGAAGGACACTTTAGTTGCTTCCATATCTTGGCCATTGTAAATAATGCGGCAATAAACATAGGGGAGCATGCATCTTTTTGAATCACAGGTTTTGTTTTCTTTGGGTAAATTCCTGGAAGTGGGATTTCTGAGATGTATGGTATTTCTATTTTTAGTTTTTTGAGGAACCTCCATACTGCTCTGCACAGTGGCTGCACCAACCGACCTTTCCACCAACAGTGTAGGAGGTTCCCATTTCTCCACATCCTCGCCAACACTTGTTATTTCTTGTTTTTTGGACAGTCTTTGTCATGTATGTCTAATTGGTATACCTCTTCATGGACATTTTCTGGAGATTCACTTGGTTTCTCTAAATGGGCCCTATTTCCATGTTTCTTTGTTTGTATTGTGATCTTCTGTTGAAATTTGGGCATTTGAAGAAACAGGTAACTCTCCTAGTTTTTGGAGGTTGATGAGGAAGCCCCTCACTAATTAGCATGACTCTGAGCCTTAGGAACAGCCTCAGGTATAACCTTAAGTCTTAGGTCTTTCCTGGGCATACATCCTTTTGGGCCTATGTGTGTGCTTTTTTTTTTCTTCTTCAGTTTTACTGATCTGCTTTTAGGTATTTTATTTCCTAAGAGTCTCATACTGCTCTTCTCAGTGCCTTAGATGTTCTGTTGTATTCCTCGTCCTTTAATCTCTTGTCTCGGGTGTTTGTGCATCTGTAGTTCTCACGATTTTTGTGCACTGTGGCACCCATCAACTGCCTTCTATGGTTTCTAGGCTAAGAATCAAACTATGCCATGGTTCCTTGTCTAAGATCCTATTCAGGTCTATTGGAGCCTACAGATAGGTCAGTCCATTGCAAACAAGTTCCAATATTTCCCTTCCATTCCAGGAAGAGAACTGAGAATTGGGTAATTTCTCCCCAAATGTGGCATGTCATCTTGCAGAGGAGCTTGGGTAAAGGCAAGTAAAAATCTGTGGAATTTCCTACCATTTTGAATGTGGTTTTTCCCTGGTTGGGTATTCACTTGGTTACTTCACATAGTTGATTTCCAGAGCTTTCCATAAAGTTGTTTTACCATTGGTTAGTTTATTTTTTGTTTATCTGAGGGACAAGGGACCACAATTTGCTCATATGCCATCTTGCTGTAAATTGACTTTTGGTATTTCCTATGGCCTCGCCTCTGCCTTCATCATTGATATAAATAATAGTGAGATGCCTGCATTACTAATTATGTATGTTAAAATAACCATTATGCAAGAAAAGAGGCAATGATGAGGCAGGAGTAGATTCCTCACTTCTCAGTTGTCTATGAGTGTGTGAATAGTGCATGACAAAGAAACAATCCATCACACTGTGTGGGGGAAAAAAAAGTACCAGGTAGATTCTTTTTCTATACCTATTGCTCCTCTCACAATAGAAAATGGTACCTCTTCCAGATTATGAATATTCTTACAAGGTTAGGAACAATTTTAAACAAGTTTTAACTGTTTAGATATAGTTATTAATTAGATTTTAAGTCTACAATGTACTCTGTTATTTCTGTCCTCTATAATTGCCACACAGTCCAGATTTTGCACCTACAATCATCTAAACGTAGTCTTCTCTTCATGTAAATACTGTCCACTGGTATAGGCTCATATCAAACTCCACTGCTTTCTAGAATTTGTCTCTGAGTGCTTAAACTTACACTACTCCTTCTCTTCTTTGGATTCTTCTTAACACTGGAACATTTAGCTATTTAAGAAAGTTGAGTAGGAACCTTTGGTTAATAGTGCAGTTACTGTTGTGACCCAGTGTCTATCTCCCAGGTTAAAACAAAACAAAACACTAGCAAATTCTTGATCCAAGCCCCTGTAATGCTAGAGAGGATGTAGAGACCAGGGAACTAGAAATGGGCCATCATGTTGAAAAGGGACACTTTAAGAGGTGTCCACAGTGGGGAGCTAAAGGAAGGAAGAATAATAAGGAGTTGAGGGAAGTTCTAGGGCTGAAGAGTTGCCCATAGTTTTACTGAGGACCACATTCTTCCCATAAGCATTACTTTCATCTCAGATTTCTGTATGTATATTGCTTTAATTTCACATACCCAGCAGATGAAATCAAATCTTCTTGGCTGTATGAAGATGAACTCATAATTCTGTTTAAGAAGTAATGTGTTGGTTCAGTAGTAAGATTCCATTCTTCTTTCTGGAAAGGTGAAAACCAGATACTACATGCAATAAAGTTTGATATATGCTTTCTTACCTTATTGGCATATTTTGCACTCTGAAGTACACATTAAATGACACTGTCTAAGCTTTAGCGATTACTTAAAAGATAGATGAATCCTATAATTATAATTAAAATGTTTCTAATATAATTCTTTGGAAATGGTTCAGTGAATATGACGTGTAGTCTAATAGTAGAGTTTGTATTGTATAGATTTTCAAAATGAAGCTAGCACAATGTTTGAAGAATAACGTTTTCCACTTCTCTACTTTACAAATAGTTTTTATCATCTCTTAGTTTAAGAAGAAAAATAACAGAAATATTACTCTGGTGAATTCAGTAGCTTGTCAGGTCAATCTTTTTTAGAAAAAAAATTTATTGAAATATAGTTTATACATGGTATTATATTGGTTGCAGATGAACAACTTACTGATTCATCAATATACACATTACAGAATGCTCACAATTATAAGTGCAATTACCTTTGTCACCATTCCCTATATACTTTCATCCCAGTGACTAAATTATTTTGTAATTTGAAGTTTGTACCTCCTTATCCCCTACAAGTTATTTCACCCATGCCTCCCCATTGGTAACCAACTGTCTTTACTCTGTATTTCAGTCTGTTTATGTTTGTTTTAGATTCCACAAATAAGTAAAACCATATGATAGTCATCTTTCTCTTATTTCACTTAGCATAATACTCTCTAGGCCCATCCATGTTATCACAAATGGCAAGAAATCTTTTTTATGGCCGAGTAATATTCCATTTTATGTACCACATCTCCATCCATTCATTTATTGGTCGACACTTTGGTTGCTTTCCATATGTGGCTATTGCATATAATGCTGCAGTAAACACAGGGTTGCATATATCTTTTTGATTAATGATTTTGTTTTCTTTGGGTAGATTACCCAGTAGTGGAGTTGCTGGGTTATGTGGTATTTCTATTTTAAGGGTTTTTTTTTTTTGAGAAACTCCATACTGCTTTCATCTTAATCTACACTCTGATCTATTTGTTAGGAAGTCATGTGTGATTTCATGGTCATAACGTTTATTATAATAACTCTATTGTAATGTCTGTTAGAATCTCAAAAAGGCTACTACTGGGATTATTGTTCATGCATCATTTTGACTTCTGCTAATATTATAACATTTCTTAAGCTATCTATGAAACCAGCATTTCTGACTATGAGAAAACTATTCTATAGGCTGCATCTGGTCATGAAATCACATGTAGCTTGCCAACAAACTGAACAGAGTATGCATTAAAATGATTTACCTATGAAGCTTCTGAATTGAACAGAGTTTATCTCTTCTTTTCCCTGGTTCACCTCAGTTTAATGTTAACCTGGGAATCAGGTCTAATGGATAATCCATGAAATTGTCTCACCAAGAAATCCTAAATCATATACACTTTCCAAAAACATGTTTTGGTACAGATTTTTGGATAGGGCAAACTCCAAAGGATGCTAAAGTCTATACCATCATATGAGGGTTGTGGTACTAGGGAAAGTGTTGTATTCCATGCTGATAATGGAGTTATGAGCTGATTGTAAGGGTGATGTTTAGAATATTTTGATTAAATTGTTAACTTTGGGCAAGTTGGCTAAGTAACTTTCAAGAAAAAAGTTGGTCTGATCACTTCCCCAAAGGTCACCTACCTATTAGTTCAGGATTTAAACCCAGACAATGCAATTTAAATTTTTTTCCTTTTATTTTGACCTACATTCTGCTCTCATCCTAGCTGTGTAAGACTTCACTACACAAAATGTTCGTATTGGGTACTTATCAGCCAAAATACAAAAGGACTGGAATCTATTAAATAACATATTGAAATAGCTTGCATTTTCCTTAAGTGGTTTCTGTTTTCTGTTCTCTTTGGGCTCCCAACTAATCTAGATCTTTTTCCATTATCTGCTTTTCTTCAGTTGAGTTTCATGGCTTCATCTGTGAATGATTTCTCATATACTCTCAACATTACCAGGCTTAGGAGGAGACTGGAACCTTTTTAGTATTCTTTTCTGCCTAAACAAGGTATATTCTTGGATAGAATTTCTGAAGATCCCATCCCTGCTCCTTCCATAAATATCTAGTCACTAAAGTCCTGTTTCTCACCTTACGCAGTGGCTTTTTCTCCCCCAAGAGAGTCAGTTTCAGTCACGATTGTTGAGCAGGTGGCCCTGTCAAGCTCAGTAACAGCTCTTTTAACTTTTCTCTCCTTATGTTCAAGTATATGATTTGAAGTTGTTTCAATACTTTCAATATTTGCACTGGATGTGGGCTGACAGCATTTGCTTGATCACGAAAATTTTTTCAGGCTCATGTACTTACTGTTGGCTTGGGAGAAAGAACTTTGCTTTCTGCTGGCTTTGTGGCTTCGTTCACATGATCTTCAAATTGTTCTAGGTATTCTTCTTGTACAACTTCTCTTAAAACAACTTCATCTTCATCAGACATGAATTCCTCTTCTGTGCTTTCTGGATTTAAAAAGTGTTCTTCAGGATCAGCAGAAACAAGATTAATATTATTTTTGGAATTTCAGCTGCCACAGATTTTGTCAGTTGAGATGAACTTTTATTTAATTCAGGCTTTGACAAGTTTTTTGCATCTTTGCTTGAGATACATGGCAATCTTACAACTTTAGCCAAGAACAAAGGGAAAACTTCCTCTAAAGATGTAGCATCTAACATAGAACGTTTTTTGGATGAAGACTTTTCCTGGGACTTAAACTTGTCAACAGTTCTGACCTCTTTTTCCATAATTTTGACAGCTCCCAGGACTAATTCTGAATTTGATGCTTCTTCCTCCATTTTAGGTTGAAATTCAGAATTGGAAATTTCCTTCACTATTAAAAACTATTAAATCAGAAAGGGCATTGCTCTTACTCATTAAATCTATAAATACAGAGGTGTGTGAGCCAGAGTGCTTTAAAACACTAGTATAAACAGAGTTAACTATTTTTTCAATAGTTTCATTGTCAGCTGAAGGTGCAGTAGGCAATTCCTTGGCTGGTGATACCAACTTAATATTACTTTTGGACATAAATTCTTGTATTGAGTTTAATATTTTTGAGGTTATCTTTTGCATTTCAGTTTCTCCAGATTTGGTTCTTTCCTTATCTACTTTTGGAAACATATAAGAGCTTTGATAAAAAATTTACAGCAGTTTCTTCTATTACATCATAAGGCAGTATATGAGCATGTGATGGTTGAGACTCGGGAGCAACAGCAGTTTGGATAACATCGTTAAGAATATTTTCAACAATGTAGTCAACTTCTGCACACTGATGTGGAGTTAGCGCTCCAGAAAAATAGTTCTGCAACTGATTGCCAGACACTTCTTTTAGAACCAAGTCAACTATGGTTTGTGAAAGGATTCTGCAGCCACTGGATACACAACTTTGTACATTAATGGGAGAAGATGGCTGTGTAAAAAATGCCTGAACTACCTCCTCCCATATACACACCAACTCTGTACCTTCACACAGAGTAATTCCTCCTGAGGAGGACCTGAGACCTCACTGAACACCTTTAGAACAATAAGGGATAAGAAGGCCACATAAAAAATGGCAGAGAGGGAGACATAGTAATGCAGGGAGGCTCATCCCAAAGTGGCCTACAGTAGAGAGGGATATCCCTGAGGGACCCAGGCACAGATTCACCTGGCCTGAGGCATAGAAAAAAAGCAACAGTTTAAAGTGCACCTACACTGTAAGTGAAGGAAGCCAATTTTCCGAACTAAATTGCCCCCCATTTGGTGAGGGAACTGCTGGAACTCCCTCTGAGATCAGCGTGCTGGTGAGTGCTGTTGTTTACCTTCCCCCTGCACATCAATAATGGGCTCACAAGAGCAGGTCCAGCCACACGCACCAACTCCAGACAAACAAGGCAGCTTCCTGCCCATGCCCAGATGTGCTCCTCAGATATGCAGCAGGCCCACCAAGGTGACACCAGTGCAGGGCTCGCCCAAATTCCCGTCCCATCCCACCAATGCAGCCACAGCCAGTACCCATTTGGGAGACGCGCAGGGTGTGCCCATTGCAAATGCCAACCTGTTGCAGCCCTGCCAGCATGGCCACAGCTGATGCCTACCTATGAGACACCTTGTGGGACTCACTGTAATTTAAGTATAAAAATCATATGAATAATCATAGTTGATTTGTTTATAGTAACTGTGATTGTTTATAGTAACCGTGATGGTTAATGTGACCAAATCAGTTTCAGTGGTATGACCGCTGTTAGTTGACTTGATTATTGTAACTGAATTAGTTTCTCTGATATGACTGCCCTTGCATTGTTCACCATGTAAGAACTTGTTTGCTATGTTAGAACTTGTTTGTTATGGAGACTGTTGAGAATTAAGCTTGGAATTGATTAATGATAGTGTATTGAGTTCCCTATGCAGAATTCTATTGTTGTTAGCAACCATTTGATCAATAAATGTGAGAGGTGCTCTCTCAGCATCACTCTTGAACTGTTACGCCTTGAGTCCCCTGGCTGGTCCTTTCAGGTCTTGGATACCTCATTGTGTTGCCTCCTCAATCTGGTCAGAGGCAGGGAGGGAGCTGACACACCTGGCCCACCAACATACCACTAGCTCAGCTCCTTCCAGCAACCACCTTGTAGACGCTGGACCATGTCCTCTGGGCCATGCCCTGAGAATCCTGGCACAGGGGCATGTCTGTCTTAGGCTCATCTGGCCCCCAGCCATCAGCCAAAGCCTCCTGGCACACTCTGTCTATCTGGGGGCCCTTCCTACACAAGGCCACTCCTTCCATACTGGGAGATGTAGCCCTTTTGCATGATTAATAGAAATAAGCACAAAAAGTCAAACAAAATGAGGAGACAGAGGGATATGCTCCAAATGACAGGACAAGACAAAACTTCAGGAAAAAAATAATGAAGAATTAACAATCCATTTAATAGAATTCAAAGTATGGTTATAAAGATACTAACAGGACTTGAGAAAAGAGGGAATGAACTCAGGGAGGATTTCAACAGAGAAAATATAAAAAAGAACCAATCAGCAATGAGAATACAATATATGAAAGGAAAATACACTAGAAGGAAAACAACAGCAGATTAGAAAATGCAGAATGGATCAGCAATTTGGAAGACAGCCTAATGGAAGGCACTCAAGCTGAACAGCAGACAGAAAAGAGGATAAAAAGAAATGAGGATAAGTTAAGGAACCACTAGGACAACATCAAACATCCTACCAGTCACATTATAGGATTTCCAGAAAGAGGAGAGAGAAAGTATGGAAAACTTATTTGCTGGAAAAACAGCTGAAAACTTCACTATTCTAGGGAAAGAAACAGACATCCAGGTCCAGGAATCACAGAGAGCCCCAAACAAGATGAACCCAAGTAGGTCCATGCCAAAAAGCTACATAACTAAAATGTCGAAGGGAGTGACATGTTTTCAAAATGCTGAAAGGACAAACCTACAAGCAGGAACACTTTACCCAGCAAGGCTGTCATTCAGAATTGAAGGAGAGATAAAAAGCTTCACAGATAAACATAAGTTAAAGTAACTTAAGAGAAAAAGAAAAGGCTAAAACTAGAAGCAACAGAATTATGAAAGAAATTTCACTACTGAAAGCAAACATGGCAAAGGTACGCCAGTGGCTTAGAAGCTAGTATGAACATTTAAAGGCAAAGTAAAATCAGTGCATCTAAAAATTAAAGATATCACTAAATAAAAAGGTGTAAAAGAAGATTAAAAATAAAATGTGGAGGAGAGGAAGTAAAAAAAATATTGTTATTAGAATGTGTTCAAACTTAAGTGAAAGTACCTTATATGGTGTAAGTCATAAATGAACCCCATGGTAGCCACAAACCAAAAAATTGTAATACACACACAAAAAAAATACAGAGAAAGGAAGCCAACCATACACTAAAGAAAGTCATGCACAAGGAAAGAGAACAAGAGAGGAAGATGGGATCCGAGAACAAAAATAAGCAGAGAACATTTAACAAAATACTACTAAGTACATACCTATTGATAATTAGTTTAAATGTAAATGGCCTAAAGGCTCCATGCAAAAGACATAGTGTGACTGAATGGATAAAAAGACCCATCTAACTGCTACCCACAGGAGATTCATTTCAGACCTAAAGCCACACAAAAGCTAAAATGATGGGATGGAAAAAGATAGTCCATGCAAGTGGAAATGAAGAAAAAAAAAGCTGGATTAGCAGTACTTATGTCAGAAAAATAGACTTTGAAACAGACTGTAACAAGAGATAAGACATTATATAATGATTAAGGGCTCGATCCAGCAGGAAGATATAACAATTATAACTATCTATGTACACAACAGAGGAGGACCTAAATACATAAAGCAAATATTAACACACTTTAAGAGGAGAAAATGACAGTAAAACATTAATATTGGGGACTTCAGCACTCCACCTACATCAATGGATAGATTGTCCATAAAGAAAATTATTAAGGAATACAGTGACTTTAAATGACACATTCAATCAAATGGGCTTAACAGATAAATACAGAACATTACATCTCAAAACAGCAGAATACATGTTCTTTTCAAGGGCACACAGAACATTCTCCAGGACAGATCAGTTGTTAGGTCACAAAGCAAGCCTCAGTACTTTTAAGAAGACTGAAATCATATCATCTTTTTCCAACCACAGTGGTATGGATACTTCGGGATAGTATTTGTTTACTGATGGCTTTCACCTGGAATAACCAGTTACACAACATGGTTTAGTTAAATAAACAGAGGAAAACATTTCCCTGGAAATTTCTACCTTGAGTTCTCAGAAGCCAAGATTTTTCATATAGATCCAGATGGTCTGATCCACAGATTAAGTGTGTCTGTGTGTAAAGGCTCTGAGGAGTTTGTGCCTGAGTGTCTTTTGGACCTTGATGCCTGCACTTGCTGTGCAATATTCTTTGCCTTTCAACTAAAGCCTACAGGAGTCTGCTCAAAGGAGTCTCCTGAGTCCTTCCAAACACACGAGCTTGCGGTAGTGCAGGCATTCAAAGAGATGTTGAAACAACAACAGACTACAGAGAGGCACTAAAATAAGAAAATAAGCTATGAGTAAAAAACCAGTTGAATTTAAAACACTAACTTTTGAATATACTTATAACAGAAAATTACTTAGGAGCATGGTTAAGAAATAAGGATAAAAACTAGTCAGGTGATACAACCGCAAATATAGGGGTAATTTAAATTGTTATAAAAAGTACATGTGATTCTAGGACAGTAAGGACAATTTTTTATTTCTTAGCAAAGTGAAAACTAACAAAATCAGTTCACAAAAGATGAAAAACGTGAAAAGGCAATCACCATGAAAGACCACGGAAAGGGGCTAAAGATCAACTGATGAAGAAGTTATCAAAACCAGAAGGATCAACAGCTGAATTTTATTTAGCTTTTAAGGAACAGGTATTTACATGTTACAATGAGTATTTCAGAAAATAGACAGGTGGAAAGTTTCTCATTTTATGAAAGTACTATAACTTTAATATGAAAAGAGAATGGTAGAATAAATAAGAGATCAACTCCACTTATGGATAAAAACAAATCATACAAAGGCAAACAAAATCTGGCCATGTATTAATAATACATATGATCTCTTCCAGTACTTAAAATCCTGATTAAAGGCTGCCAGTCATGATGCAAAAATTGGTACTGCACTAGCCCTGCTACCACAATCAAGTAGAAAGTTAGAAAGTATGTGTGAAACACCTTCTTTCAGAAATGGGCAACAGAAATCATACAGTATACTCCCTGTGCAAAGGGTATGAATGAGGAAAGGCCTGTAATTAGAAAGGATTTCCTACTTGAAGACACTTTCAAGGCAAAGGCATAGGGTTTCACTAATTTGAAGACTTAGAAATTAGAGTCCATGAAGCTGAGACAGCTTCAAATTGTGGGATATAGTACCAGGAAAGCATGGTACCATGTACCGAAAGAGGTCCATTTACTTAAAAAGCACCTTCTGAATTGAGTTTGATAAACCAGAAAAATGCAAACTGCTGAAAAAAATAATTACTGGAGAGATGTGTAAGACAAACAGTTCTCAGATATCACACAAAGCTAGGATAAATTTCATTTCCAACTAATTAGTGAGGAGTGACTTTGTTCAATCAATATCTAGCACATCCTAGAGAAACTAGAAAAACAACCCTTCAGTAGGAGGGCTGAAAGACCTTTAGAATAAAAATGACATGATACATGCTCCAACAAAGTTGGAACATAAGCTTTGAATGAATCATAATACAAAAACCTGCTAAAAGAAAAATTTTCAATCTTTGAAGGCAACCAGAACCAAATCCAGACACTCAACAACATAGCACAAAAATATCCAGTATACATTAAAATATACAGGGCAAATAAGGAAATAAGAAAATGTGGTATAAAACGAGGAGAAATCAGACAAAAGAAAAAATCCAGAAATAAAATGACAGATTTAGCAGACAATTCTTTGAGAACAGCTGTTATAAAAATGTTCAAGGATTTAAAGGAAAATATGATTAATAAGAAAAATGAATGATATTAAGAACTAAATAGAACTTATAAAAAGCACATTATTTAAAATTAAAAATTCATTGCTGTGATATTAACAGCACATAAGACACTAGAGACATAAGATGATCTCAAAAAGTTTTGTGTAACTGTGGATGGTGAAGGACTAGACATAGTGTGGTGATCATTTTACAACATATAGAAATAACAAATCATTATGTTACGTTACACACCTGAAACTAATGCTGTATTGGAATTATACCTCTTAAAAAAGACAGCACATAACACACTACAAAAATTATCCAAGTTGAAGCACATGCATTTCAAAACATCTTTAAAAATAACTGAGAGGCTCAGAGACTTTTGTGAAACTATCAAGTAATCTAACATGTTTGCAGTCCCAGAAAATGAAGAAGGGACACAAAAACATTTTTAAGAATAATAAATTTGGTGAAATCTTTATATACACAGATCCAGAAACTTAACAAACTCCAAGTAGGATAACAAAAAGAATCTCACACTAAGTCACACTATAATCAACGATAAAAGATCACAAAGAGAAAATATTACAAGCCACCCTGTAGGGAGAAAAAGATACATTAGGTACAAGGGGACAAGGATAAAAATAACCAGACTCACCACTTAAAAAAAAAAATGCAGGCTGGAAAACAATGGAACGGGCTCCTTAAAATGCTAAAAGCAAACAGACAAAATCCATTACTCTGGATTCATGCCCAGGAATGTAAAATGCCAGTGGAAGTTCTTCAGAGACTCAGATATACATGAAGGAAAATAGAGTGACAGAAATGGTATGCATATAAAATGTTTAAAATTATTTCTAATATATTTAAAAGATACTTAAATATTTAAAGTAAGAACAATATATTCTTAAATTTAAAACACAGAAATAAAATATTTGATGACTCTAACAAACTTCCGGATAGTTCAAGTATATTGTAAGATTCTTACAGTAAATGTGAAGTGGTGTAATGTTATTTGGAAGTGGAGTATAAGTTATAGATAATTATGTTAAATCCTAGGTAAACAGCTAATAATAACAACCAGAAAATACTTTATTCACTTAAGCCAAAAGAGAATATAATATGGAATACCAAAACATATTAAATCTCATAGAAAAGAGGAAAAGAGTGAGAAAATGAACATTTGACACAAACAGAAACAAATAAGATGGTAGACTTGAACCAAACAAAACTGCAAGTTACCTTAAATATATATATATGGCCAATGATACCTTAATAAAAATATATAATATATATATATATATATGGCCTACCCTCCCATGATTCATGAAAATCAATTCTATTTGGATGGTGAATGTGAAAGGCAAAATATAAAACTTACAGAAACTAACACAGAATACCCTTTTGACTTTAGGTAGGCAAATATTTCTTAAATGGGATGAAAAGACTGAGACACTAGATTGCAATGAAAAAAATAATTTCTATTTATAAAAAGATATCACTAAATAACATGAAATGGCAAGCCATAGAATGTAAGAAGGTATTTTCTATACATACACTAGACAAAAGATTCATATCTAGATTATATAAACAATCATAGAAATCCATAATACAGAAAGTCAAGTAAAAGTGGGCAAAAATAATGGAATAGACATTTTAGAAATTAGGATATTTAAATAGCAAAAGAAAAAATCCTCAAATAACTAAAAGATGCTCAGCTTTAACAGTTCTCAGTAAATTCATCATAAAAATCACTGATACAGAATGAAATACTCAGGTGAAGATGAAAGTTTCTAAAAAGACATAATAAAGATGTGGAGCTATTACAGTTATCACATACTGTTGACGGAAGTGAAAGTTTACACAATCCACTTTAGAAAACCATTTGGCAGCTTTATACTAAAGCTGAGCATAAACATACCACATGAACCAGCAATAACACTAACAGGAATATACCTAATGGAAATATATGTACATGAGTGGCAAAGGACATGAATAGCAATGATCAAAGCAGATTCTTCCTGACAGCTAAAGACTGGAAATAATATATGCCACAAGATCAGAATGAATAAATTATGATTGATTCATACAATGGAATGCTATACAGAAATTATGTGAATGAACTAGGACTCTAGAAAAAACTGGACTAGGACAACCAAACATTTAAAAGAAGCTAGAAATATACAGCAAATGCATACCTAATATGATAACATTCATAGGAAGTTCTAAAAAAACAGCTAAAATTTATCTATGTAATTAGAAGACAGGTTAATAGTTACCTTTGTGTAGGACAGAGAAGCTAGTGATTATGTGGTGGAAGGTGGAGGGGAGTTGCTGGCCTATGTCAATGTTGCATTTCTTGATTTGGAGAATAGATAGTGTGTTCATTTTGTGATAATATATCATGCATTGTTCTACATGTGAATTGTACTTTTATAAATATCTTAAATCAAAAAGTTAAATGCTTAAAATAAAGACACTAAAATATTAAAAAAAAAACCAATCTGTGCAATTTAAAAGAAATATCTAAAATATAAGGTGGAAAAAAGTATTAGAAATGGTATATTGCATAAATGTTGAAATCAAGTGGGTATATTAATATCTGACAAAGTATATTGTTAAGGCAAAACAGCACTTTTACAGACTCATCACTTACATTAAAGCTTTCAGTTCACCCAGTAAACAAAGAAATTATAAATTTGCATCCATCTAATAAAAATATAGCAAAAGTTGAACTAGATGGAAAAATAGATAAATCCACAATCACATAATAGAGTGTGGAAATCACTCTTCTCAGTAATTGTTTGAAACAGAGAGAATATTAAGTGAGGATATAGATGGTGTGGACAACATGACAAACAAGCTGGAATTGACATAAATAGACCACGGCATCTGTAAACAGCCAAATACACATTCAGCCCAAGGATGCAGAACATTTGAATATTATGACCAGATCTTCTGGCCAATACAGCAAGCCCTAATGATTTTTTTATAAAGATTGTTTCCTGACAAGAATAAAATTGTTGGAAGTCAATAATAAAATTGGAGAAAATTCCCATATATTAAAAAACATAAAAAGTATATTTCCAAATACCCCCACAGGACTTAACAGAAATCACAATGGAAACCACAATATTAATCAAAAAAATTAATATTTTTCCATAAGAGAAAATATAAAATATCAAAACTTCAGGTATATAGCTAAAACCATGAATAGAAATACTGCCTTAAGTGAATGTATTCAGAAAAAGAATGAAAATCAAAGATCTTAGCACCCATGTCATAAAATTAGGAAAACAGCATCTATGGAGACGATCATGTGGTTTTTGTTCTTCTTTTTGTTGATGTGGTGGATGATGTTGATGGATTTTCGAATGTTGTACCATCCTTGCATCCCTGGGATGAATCCCACTTGATCATGGTGTATGATCCTCTTGATGTATTTTTGAATTCGGTTTGCTAATATTTTGTTGAGTATTTTTGCATCTACGTTCATCAGGGATATTGGTCTGTAATTTTCTTTTTTGGTGAGGTCTTTGCCCGGTTTTGGTATTAGAGTGATGCTGGCTTCATAGAATGAGTTTGGAAGTATTCCTTCCTCTTCTATTTTTTGGAAAACTTTAAGGAGAATGGGTGTTATTTCTTCTCTATATGTCTGGTAGAATTCGAGGTGAATCCATCAGGTCCGGGGGTTTTTGTTCTTGGGTAGTTTTTTGATTACCAATTCAATTTCGTTGCTGGTGATTGGTCTGTTTAGTTTTTCTGTTTCTTGCTTGGTCAGTCTTGGGAGGTTGTATTTTTCTAAGAAGTTGTAAGTATTCCAGAGTTAAGTTCTTTCAGCTAAAGGGTAACTTTACAGAAATACAGAAAAGGAAACATAGTCACTAAACAGAGGCGCTTAAGTGACAGGTAGTAAGTAATTCATATACATACAAGATGGCTATAATATTTCTTTCAGTGATATTCTGTATTCTGCAAAATCCGTTCTGTGAATCCATACTGATGAAAAGGAAAAAATATCACTTCTGGATAGTAAAAGAAGTCATTTTAAAGAGTAAAAGACATTTTCAAAAATATTTACAAACTATTTTAAGTCAGAGATGGTAAATTAGCAATTAACACATTATAATCATGACAATTGTTCAAATAAAGCTAATCTACTTTTCTAAATCACCAGATGAAGCATCTTACATTTTCATAGCAATTTATAGTTTACTAAGTCTTTTTACATATATTAGCTCACAAGATGCTGTGAAGTCCAACACACAGGTGGTATCCTTTCAGAGCTAAAGAAGGTTTAATGACATGCCTAAATTTATACTATTAAAGTATTAGAGCTAGACTGAGCCTCAAGTACTTACCTTTAAGGTCTAATATTCTCTCACTATATTCTGCTGCTCTCTATAATATGAATTCAAGTATCTGTTTCACCTTCTTATTTAATTTGGAAATCCTACACAAAAGTGTAATCCTATGTAAGCTGTTGATGTCCCCTTTAGCCTTCTATACTCGGCCACATGTACTCATGGTTTATTCATTCAGCGCCTACTATATACAAGGTACTGTGCTGGGCTGGTTACAAACCAATCCTATTTTCTGCGAGATTTCCCTTCAATTCTCTAAAGTCGCTCCCATCTTTAAGCCATGAATCATTTCATACAACTTGCCATTTATCTTTTTATTCTTAGTTCGACCTTCCTTGAAAAAGGCCACTACATAGGCAAGCTCTTTAAGTACCATATATTGTGGAGTCACACATACAGTAGTATATTTAACTTCCATGAATTTACTGAAATATATAAAAATATTTGTTATAAAACAGGGCCTTTAATTTCAATCCAATTATTTGCTCTGGTACATAACCAAAGAAACAGAATGCATGTATGGAAATTTAAAGAATCCTCAAGTAAAATTTTATTTATATAATAAGACTTTTGTTTTATGTACGTTTTACTCTAATCTTGAGTAAAATGAGAATAAAATGAGATTTCAGTGTCTAATACCTCACAGAATACTAAGATTCACAAAATTGCTGCTGATAATAAAAGGCTGAATAAGGTATTACATTATGGGTTACCGTGCATTTTATTCTTTTAAAATATTGGTTATTTCATAAATGAAGTATATTCATTTGTTTATGATAGGACCAAAAAAGGTAAATTTAAAATAGACTGCCCAAGACAGGAGTTTGGTGTATTAATCAAACCACATATTAACTTCCTTTTCTACCATGGTTCAATGAAAGAACAGAGAGAAAATTTTCAATTTTTTTAAGCCATAAAAATGTTGAAGATAGAAAAGAAATGGAGAAAATCTTTATAAGCACAGAAAATAGATAAAACTGGACTATCAATTTAAAGAGATAGAAATACATAATTCAAAACTCCAGAGATGAAAAGGTATCTTTTCCAAGAAGCCCTCTGAGCCCAACTAATAGAGCAAGAATGGGCCCTCAAAGCACGTAAGGGTAGGTCATGTTATAATAGCATTCCAAATAGCTGGGTCCTCAACATGCCAGACCCTCAGTGACTCTTGGCCGTAGGCTATAATTAGACAGGTGATCCTCAAACTTTAATTTGCATCATAATCACTGGGAAGGCGTCTTAAACCACCGATTGCTGGGATCCGTCCGCAGGTTCTGATTCAGGGGGTCTAGGATGGAGATCAAGAGTTTGCATATCTAAGAATTAATTCCTAGGTGATGCTGCTGGTCCCCGGACCACACTTGGAACTAAAGCGCGAAGGAAAGTAGCCCATCTTCCTATAGAAAATTCCTAGTGTGGATATTGGGGTCAAAAAGAATTAGGGTGGAGTTTGAGGTAACTCAACCTCTCTATTAACACTATTCAAGGCTCAAATACATGAAAGCAACAAATCTTAGAGTAAACCTTCCTTACTTTGACAACTGTGATTATTCCAAATTTGTCTGCTTTCACCATGTCCACACACTCTCCACTGGGGTAGCCTACCTTCTGACCTACCTCCCTGCCTATTATACAAAGCCCTGAAATCAGCATTCCCATTTTAAGGTAAAGACTAGGGGAAAATAGTGCTACGTAATTCTAGAGAGGATACCCATGACAACTAGCTCTACTAATCACCCCAGTTGTTTAGCCATACATCCATAAACATAGAACACCAAACATCACAAGTTTGAGCAAAATTAATTCTCTGAAAGCTGTGTTTTCTAAATTAGCCAACAAAGCATTTAACTCTTAATCACCATTACAGAAAAAAATATAAGTATCACAAATTTGATCAATGTAAAATATATAATTAACAAAAGTAACTAAGGGCAAGGAGTATGTGCTAAATTCCTCCTCATTCATACTAATAACAGTGTTACTAAAAGTGCATATGCATAATGGGATTAAGCAGAAAGTATTTAGAAACTTTTTTAAAAATTTGACAGTGATTTTATGAGTAAAACCTAATAATCTACTACCTGGAAAGTCAACAAATACTACCTCAAGGTCAATAAATCAAGAAACAAGAACTGTAAGAACTAAAAAACAAATTGCTCAAAATTATTCCCTTCGGTCAGGACCTGGGGATTCTAAAAGTAATTGTTACAGCGATTCTCATTCAGTATTATGTCTGTGTGTTTCTGTGTCTATTTCCCCTACAGTTTGTGAACTTCTTAGGAGCAGAAACTAATAATTTTACCCCCCCATGCATGAGTCATTTATTATATGTACTAAAGTAAATTAAAACCAAAAATCTTAACTGAATAAATGTTAATACTTAAAAAAAAACAACAGTTTAGTTTTGAAAGCTACGTTAAGAGGAAATATATCTTTGTCACTGACTAGGTGTGTGGACTCAGCTTCAGAGCCCCTATCTATAGACACTACCTACACTGAGAGTTAGTATGAGGAATGCATGAGCTGACTGCACACAGACGGCTCAGCACAGTGCTTGGCATAGAAGTGATACATGTTACCTGTTACTTTTCTCTATAAAACTTAAAACCTGAAAAGTAATCACAAACTCAACCAATTTTACTTACAGATAATCCACTTTTCCATTGCATACAAAGAGAGGTATTTGCAAGGCATCTTAAAAAGACAAAACATAATTTTATGGTTAAAAGATTTTTTAAAATCCTTATTTCATCACTTTCCTTCTCTTTAACCTGAAAACTCCCACTACTTCAATTTTCAGCTCAAATACTGCAACAAACTTGACAAATTGGATAAAAGTTTCATAATCTGTATTTAAACCTGCAGTCCATAAAGGGCAGTGAGAGTTGTGCCCCTTCACATTTACACACCCTAAAACCTCTCTTTAAAAAAATACTATTGCTAAATTGTCTTCAATCTGTTAAATGAAAACTACCAAATTTCCCAAATCTACTCAAGAGTTTGCATATTCCAAAGGATAGTATTTTAACAAAGTTAAAAAAGATTTATGTACATGGATGCTATCTCACCCAAAATCAGTAATTATATGTGTATGTTCTCCATATGCATACCATCTATATTAATATATGCAGAGAAAAGACTCATAAGAAATAGAATAACAATTTTCTGTAGTTAAGTAAGATTTGGGTGATTTTTGTTTTCTTCCTTATAATTTTCTGCATCTTCCAAATTTTCTACAATAGAACAAAACAAACAGACTTGAAAGTACTCTTACAACTAATGGTATTAAGTTAACATCAGACTCTAAGAATAAAAAACCTAAACAGTATGACTTAACTACTGGGCATTTTACAATGCTTTACTGAGAGGCTAATACTAATTAGAAGAAAAACTCCAAGAGCATTGCTTAACAGCTATTTTTTTGTAAAAGTCAACTTTATTATTTTTATCCAAAAAGGGAAATAGAGACCCGTCCAGTGTCAGAATGGACAGGACTCCGCAGGGTCCGAGGGGCGCTGATGAGACTCAGTGACTGGGCGCGTCTTCACTGCTCAGCTGGAAGGTTCCCTCAAGGATGCACCCTCTGAAGAGAAATGAGTGCATCTGAAAGAGACTAATTAAAATAGGAAACAAGAAAGTTGAGGAAAAAATGTTTTTTTCTTCTTTTTCAATTAAATTCCAGCTACAAACTGTTGTGCATTTCTAACTGTACCATCCTAAGGCAATAGAGCCTAATTACAACTATGATCTGCATCTGAGGTGGGTCCTGGCTACCCACTTCTAGATATTCTTCTTTTTTTTTTTAATTTCGTAAAGTTCTGTATTCCTGGAGAGGGATTTAGCTCAGGAAATCATGTTACTTTCTTAAAAGTTAAAATGTTTGGCTTGGCACAGTAATTAAGACAATTTGGTATTGGCACAAGGACAGACCTACAGACCAGTGGAACAGAATAGAAAATCCAAACATTAACCCAAACATATACGGTCAATAAATACATGATAAAGGAGCCTTGGATATACAATGGGGAGATGACAACCTCTTCAGAGCTGGTGTTGGCAAAACTGGACAGCTACATGTAAGAGAAGACACTGGACAACTGTCTAACCCCATACACAAAAGTAAAATCAAAATGGATCAAAGACCTGAATGTAAGTCATGAAACCATAAAACTCTCAGAAAAAAATATAGGCAAAAATCTGTTGGACGTAACCATGAGCGACTTCTTCATGAACATATCTCCCTAGGCAAGGAAAACAAAAGCAAAAATGAACAAGTGGGACTATATCAAGCTGAAAAGCTTCTGCAAGGCAAAGGACACCATCAGTAGAACAAAAAGACATCCTACAGTTTGGGAGAATATATTCATAAATGACATGTCAGATAAGGGGTTGACATCCAAAATATATAAAGAACTCATGCACCTCAACAAACAAAAAGTATATAATCCAATTAAGAAATGGGCAGAAGATATGAATAGACCCTTCTCCAAAGAAGAAATTCAGACAGCCAACAGGCACATAAAAAGATGCTCCACATCACTAATCATCAGAGAAATGCAAATTAAAACCACAATGTAATGTTAGGGGGGCACGGGGAGGGCTGTACAACTCAGAGAAGACAAGTAGTGACTCAATAGCATCTCACTATGCTGATGGACACTGACTGTATTGGGGTTGGTGGGGGGGACCTGATGAAGGGGGTAGTTTAATCACCATAATATTGCACATGTAATTGTAGACTAATGATACCAAAATAAACTATTAAAAAAAAGATTGCATATCAGTGATACTTTAATAA
Organism: Smutsia gigantea; assembly: GCA_032199065.1. Taxonomy (NCBI): domain Eukaryota; kingdom Metazoa; phylum Chordata; class Mammalia; order Pholidota; family Manidae; genus Smutsia; species Smutsia gigantea. The sequence goes on along the minus strand of JAVSCE010020339.1, from coordinate 246,596 downwards.
AAAAATATGGACTGTAGTTAATGTATAAAAAAAAAACCACAATGAGGTATCACCTCACACCAGTAAGGATGGCCAACACCCAAAACACAAACAACAAATGTTGGCAAGGATGTGGGGAAAGGGGAACCCTCCTACACTGCTGTTGGGAATGCAAATTAGTTCAACCATTGTGGAAAGAAGTATGGAGGTTCCTCAAAATACTCAAAATAGAAATACCATTTGACCCGGGAATCCCACTCCTTGGAATTTACCCTAAGAATGCAGCAGCCCAGTTACAAAAAGACACATGCACCCCTATATTTATCGCAGCACTATTTACAATAGCCAAGAAATGGAGGCAACCTAAGTGTCCAACAGTAGAAGAATGGATAAAGAAGATGTGGTATATATACACAACGGAATATTATTCAGCCATAAGAAGAAAACAAATCCTACCATTTGCAACAACATGGATGGAGGTAGAGGGTATTATGCTCTGTGAAATAAGCCAAGCCGAAAAAGACACGTATCAAATGATTTCACTCATATGAGGAGCATAAGAGCAAAGAAAAAAAAACTGAAAGAACAAAACAGCAGCCGACTCACAGAACCCAAGAATGGACTAACAGTTACCAAAGAGAAAGGGACTGGAGAGGATGGGTGGGAAGGGAGGGACAAGCGGGGAAAAAGGGGCATTACAGACACAATGTTGGGGGGGAAAGGGGAGGGCTGTACAACTCAGAGAAGACAAGTAGTGATTCTACAACACCTCACTACGCTGACGGACAGTGACTGTAATGGGGTTGGTAGGGGGGACCTGATCATGTGGGGAGTTTAATAACCATAATGTTGCACATGCAATTGTAGATTAATGATACCGAAATTAAAAAAAATTTTTGGCTTGGGATCTTTATTTTAAAAGGGTTGGAGCTTAGTGTCAGCCTTTTGTGTATCATTTTCTACTCTGATAGCTCTCACTGAAAGAAAAAGCTAGTAGGGTTATATTACTAAATTAACAGAGTTCAACATGTTTCCTAGTTCTCCAAAGAATGCCTTATAAAAATAGTTCACTGTATTCTCTTCCTTCTATTTGCCATTTAGCCTATTAGAGCTTTATCGTCAATTGCCGGGGTGTTCGTTCAGAAAACAGATTCTAGGGCTCTATCTGAAACGTAGTGAACCAGAACCTCTGGGAGAAGAACCCAGGAATCTATGTTTTTATTACATTCTACCAGTGATTTTTAGTATGTTTCAAACTAAATTAATTTTAACAAATCCTAGCAAATATGTGACTGCCTTTCTATCAAAACTGTGAGATACCACAGAACATGGGAAAAACCAAGACTGGGATATAACTGGTCTACTAATCCAAATGGATACCTCTCCTCAAGAAATTATTAATAGTCATGCTCAGTGAAATAAGTCAGGCAGAGAAAGACAAAGACCAAATGATTTCCCTCATTTGTGGAGTATAACAATGCAGCAAAACTGAAGGAACAAAACAGCAGACTCACAGACTCCAAGGAGGGACTAGTGGTTACCAAAGGGGAGGGGTGGGAGAAGGAAGGTGGGGAGGGAGGGAGAAGGGGATTGTGGGGTATCATGATTAGTGCACATGGTGTGTGTGGGGTCATGGGGAAGACAGTGTAGCACAGAGAAGACACTCTATCACTCTATCTTTACGCTATCTCCTATACCTTTCTTGATGTGCTTAGAAACTAGGGCTTGAATCAGTCCTATTGCAGAGAAGTCATAATGGCAAGATTCCTTAGAACCAAAATTATTTCATTAAGAACTATCTTTTTATATATTATAAAAAATATACTCCAACCTACTTCCACAAAACTCCTACAATTTTTTCTAAGAGGCTATATTAAATGTAACTAAAATGTATCAAAACTATGTATCTAAATACTTTTTATGAAATAGCTCATTTAATCCTTGTAACAACCATATGAGACAGGTACTACTATTAATCCATTTTTATAGATATCAAAACTGAGGTATAGTGAAGTTGGTTAACTTCCCCAATATTACAGTTAGTAATTGGCAGAGTTGGGATTGCACTCAGGACGTCTCATATGACAGCAGACATTCTCAAATACTAAACTTCACTACCTCTACACCCTATACTGAAGCTAAAACTATAATGGATCAATATATTTCTGGCTCTCTATGTACAATTTGGAACCTAAATGATTAGTTCTTTGATTTACAATTAGATAAAACCATGCACAGCTATTCACAGCTTATTACAATTATTTTCCTAAAAGAAGTTTATCACTCTATCTATCTTTACACTATCTCCTATACCTATTAAAACGTGTCTAAAAACCAGCTCTTACCTTGCTGTGGGGTACAAATTCTTCCATCATCTTCTTTAAAGGGTTTTCATAATCCATGATCATCTGACCAAGGCGTGGATATTCTCAGTCACTTAAAATAGACATACCAAATTTCACTGAGTTATAAGCCATCAAATTGAAAATTTCACAAACTGTTTTAAAATGTAGGTCTACCTTGCTCCGTGGGTCATTTCATGAGCACAGCTGTATAATCCAATGATTGCCTTCCTTTCTTCAATTCAAGACAGAAGGATCATTAGTGTTGTATAGGTTATGATCAAATCTAAGTAGTTTTGGTTAAACCAAAGTTAACAGTCTAGAAAAAAAATCAAGTTTAATTCCTTCTTTTCTGCAAACTTTTCAACACACACACACACACACATATCTTCATGGCAACTACTCAAAGCTGGTAATTTCTATATTTATTTATTTTATCTTCATTTCTGAAATTCTAATTCCTTTCACCAAAAATATACCAAATATTTGGTAGTTATAGACAACAACTATGTGTTTGTGAAATAGAGTTCATGATCACCCTATTTTAAACTGGTAACTGTTTACAAGGTTAACCAAAACCAGAATAAAAAGAAACACTAGAGCCAATCTCAGTAAGCAAGAAAAAAGAGTATTAAATATGTAAATAAAAAGGTTTGTCACGAAGTCAATGGAGACATTTTTTCACTTTAACTCCTTGTACCTAGCAATTGTCTTACTAAGGAAGTCTATCAAATATGCCTTCTACAGAGAAAATTACTATTTACTTAACTTTAAAATTGGGCCTACTAAAATAAAACATTAAAATTAACAATATATACAACACATTATATTTAGTGACAATCAAACAAGTAAAAATAGAGAATATAATTCCTAACCTTAAAAAAAATAGCTATAAAACAAGCCAAATAAGCAGTGTTAAATTTTCTACACTAGTCATAAGTTTTCTCTTAAAAAAAAATTTCAGTTCCCTTAGTTCTACTAGAAACAAAAGAACTGGAATTCTTTTCTGAAAATAATACAATATCAAAGAAGACTTGGCAAACATCAATAGTATTCAGCAATTCACAAACATGGTCCTGAAAATAAAAGCTTCTTTTAATCTTTACCTATATAAATACTAAAATTCAGAAAACACAAATAAAATGTATTTAAATTTTAGTTCTAGAATAATTCTAACTTTATTATCTGTATGTTACAAAGCAATTCATACAAGTAATATCAATCTACCTTGAAAAGTTATATTTTATGTATTAAAATACAACACACCTTAAATTCCGTAACATCTACAAATGTGAAGTAGTAAAATGCCAAATTTTTCAGAATCTCGGAGTTTTCTTTCTTAAGCTGTGCAAGCTGTTGCTGTAAAAACAAAATTAAAATGCACTGCTCCCTGAGAACACAAATATTTAATTTTACTACAAACTATTTTTCTTTTATGATTGCTATATGGAAGCACAAGCTTTTAGAACAATATTTCTAGATGACTAAGGCTTTTTTTTAAAAAGCAAAATACTTGAGACAGCAACTGCTAATAGTAGGTCAGCAACTGTCAGTGTGAGGCTATAAAACGAACCAAAGCAGATTAGTACCAAAGTGCACTACTACTAAGGAAAATAGGAAAATGTTAGGAAAAAAATAATTTTCAAATGAACTCTTAAATTAAAACAACTGATGAGCATGATCACATTACTAGAAGTGGGACAAAAGAAGGTGAAAAACAGTATAATTTACACTACAAAAACAATGTGCTTTGTAAGTTAGGAACTCACCAAAAAGAACACCTATACATGAATATCATTATTAGGTCTGGTAAAGGGAAGACAGTTTTAATAAAAAATAAAAAATAAAAATGTTAAGGAATTAAAAAACAAATTAAAATGTAAGACTACCTATTACCACCTTCAGCTTTTTCCCCTAAAATCCTCCTTTGTGTGTTCTTACACACCTGATTAGACTACAAGGGCCTTAAAATTTCCATGAGCTGTACATATTAAGTTATAAAAAAATTTTCAACTTTTGAGTTTCTTTAAAAAAGCAAAACATTTTTCAGCAACCATGTTACATTTTCCAAATATTAAAGCATATTATTCTTGATTATAGTAACTTATTTTACTTAGGTCACTGATGTATTTTTCATCATGTATGCTCACTAAAATATTTCCATGTCCAATCTAAACAGAGTAATAAGATCTGATGGATAATCTAATGCATACATGTATTAATAAAAATGTGATAATTGGCAGACATGTATGATGCAGTCAGTGGAAGTGTTTCTTTGAGGACTATAAGAAATTGAGATTGAAAAGATCATGTGGTTTATACTGTCATCAAAATGCAGACAGTATGAACCTTATACACACATGGTGAACAGATCTTACTCACTTTTTTGGCAAGTTATTTGAACAAATGTTTCAATCCCTAACCAGTCAGGAAGCCATGCCAGTCTTACAGACAACAGTCTTACACAGATAGGCTGAAAGAATCAAAATCTGATGCATTTGTATGCAAAATTACACAAGGAAAGCAAACCAAAAGCTATTATTAAAACTGGAGCAAGATTAGAGCAGAGTGAAGTGGGCAAAGGGGACAGAGGATGATGTGAAGTCAGGGAGGTCCCTGACCTCCAGGAAGCAGATCGTGTCTGATTTCATAGATCCTGGTGGGGACTGTGGTATTTACCCTGAGGGAGGCAGGAGTCATGGGACAGTTCAGATCAGAGGAGGGATGCTGCCTGCCCTCTGCTGACAGAATCCCTCCTGCCACTGTGTAGAAGAAGGACTGAAGGGGGGGTGCCACTGGCATTAGCACTATTCACCGTGTATTTTCAATCTGCATCAGAGCACTGCTTTGCCCGACCCCTTTAGAGTCAGGCAAGGAACACAAGTTGCTGGAGTCAATGGAGTGATGTGATTGCTTCTGGTAGAATGTGTAAGTGTGTACTCATGCCACGTTCTCTTTCCCCTTCCATGGCGACTGGCCGTGTTTTAGTCAAGTTCTAGACTGGCTGCCCCATCAACCTGGGTCCCAGATGGTAGATAGTGAAAACAAGAAAGACAATGAGAGGGACATGTAGCAAGAGCAAGAAATAAACCTTTGTGTTTACATCAAAAAAAAAAAACTGGAGCAAGATTATATACACACTCATATATATTAAATATATATACATGTAAACATAATATACATATGACATTCATCCATTTCAACAAGGCCTAACTGAAGGCCTCATGGACCAGATGTAATAATTTAAAAATGAGTAACTTGTCCCTGCCCAGAGCAACTCACAAAATCAAGCAAGGTTGACAAAATATTTCTCAACAAACTATAAATTTGTGCTCAGTGCTGAAATATAACATTTCCATACCTCAAAATATTTGACATTTGGAAATAATGATCATTCAATTCATTTGAAATTTTACTAGTTCAGTTAATACGAGAGCCTTAAGTGTCTCAAAACAGGAAGTGAAAAAATTATGCTTTTGAAACGGCAGTGAAGTGGAATTATGAGTCCAAATACTTAACATTTAATCTTACATAATTTACTGAGGTAAAATATGTAAAGTTTGGTTGTATTTCTATCATAAAGACATACAATGAATGCTTACAAAAAAATATTTTGCCCAAATACCCAAATCACTTTGGATGTTACTCTCACTTCCTCTTCTGGAAACCAGAATAAACATATCCTTTAACCACAATACCACAGGTCTAGTAACTTTTATTAATGTTTGACTAGCTCATCTTTTGGACAAAGTTCACAGAGGAACCAATTTCCAAGTTTGTTAGGAGCATAATCTCACAAAAAAAGTTCAGGTCAATGCAATCTGTAAGCAATACTGTCTAAAATTAAATTACTTATAACCTACGTAAATTTACAACCAAGGCTCTTTCCTAAATGCAAAGGGCTTCTCTATGACAGCAAACTCCTGCCACGTCAAATGTTAACAAACTGAACAGGGATGCTGCAGTTACTCTCCAGAGCGCACCGAGTTTAAGAGTCAAATCCTTGCATCCACGTGAGCAGCTGCAGCATAGCTATCCTTGTATAAAATTTATCACTATTAAGGTAGGACAGCCTTCTCCTTTACAAATTAGTGTTTCTATCAGTTGAAATAAATCACTTTTACACTTTAACCCTATGATACGAATTTCAAAAAAATATTTCTTCAGCAGCCCTATTTACAAGCATTATAATTCTGTTATGACTAAACCAAAAGGAAATACTGGTGATTATGTTAAAAACACAACAAAAATAATTAGATATGACATTAAACTGGAAATTCTAAGGATCTAGATTGTACCCAAAAGAATCTCTTTAAAATTTTTTCATTATTAAATTCTTTGAATCTTATCAACCTTGTCTTAAAAGGAAAAGGAATTTGGTTGTTTTCTCCTAAGATAAATTAATATATTTGTTCTATCTTTACATCTGTTTTTAACTCCAACTCAGCCTTCCACTCAATCTGCTGACTACATGTAAAGACTTTCAATGGGGCTATTGGCTATAGCTACTCAAATTATCAGAATATGCTACCAATCAGTAGTAACCACGTCTCTACAGTTTTTATTTTGCACCGACACGGAACTTTATGAAATTGCCTCTTCAAGGTTGAGAAAACTAAGATGAGGAGGAGTGAAGAGGAAGGGTGAGAAGGTTGTTATTCCTGTGCTAGTGACTCACAGCCCAGAAGTTTTTCAGAAAAAAAATGGGTTCCACCCTCACCTGCCCCACTCCCCACCTTCAAAATGAAATAATCCCAAATCGTCAACACGCTCTAGACCGCCTTTTATTTAGCAATCTAAAGCAAAGTGGCGGGGATGGCGGTTCATCTTGATTAGCCATTCCCTTCCCACATTCCCACACTTAAAAATAAAAAAATTTGAGGCCAAACTACCGTTTCCGCCAGATTCCTCCCATTCAACCGCAGTTGCGATCACCGAAGTTTTCCTATCGCCCCTCAGACCTCGCCCACCCACCACCCGCCTTTCCTGCGGACGCCGTCCCAGGGCCAGGATCCGGAGAGCGGTGGCGGCGGCGCCTCTCGCCCGGCGGGGAGCCGGGCCGGACCGCGCAGCGGGAAGCCCGGAAGCGGCTTCTCTCTGCCTGCGGCCCGCCCGCGAGCCGCCGGGGAAGGCGCCCGGGACTCCGCATTTAGGCCGCGGCGCACCCCGGTGACCCCCGAGCAGGGCCCGACGCGGCGACGCCGTGATTTCGGCCCTGGGCACCGCCCGCCGGCCCCATCCCCGGTTCTCCCCCGGCCCCCAACCTTCCTCAGCCCGCCGGCCGCCCGCGCCCCTTTTGCACCTTCTTGATGTTGTACAGGCGGGTGAGCATGCCGACGCCCCGGTCATTGACGGTGGTGAGCTTCTCCGCCAGCTTCTGCTGACTGGGCTGCAGCACCCAGCGCGACATGGTGATGGTGGTGGAGGTTGGTGGTGGTCTGCCCGCGACCTCCGCCTCAGGGGAGCGCGCCCATGGCCCTGGCGCCCCAGTCCGCGCGGGTGACCGACGAGCCGCGGCGGACACCTTGGGGTCCCTTTCCCAGCAGCAGCCCGAGGCCCAGCAGCCTTCTGCCTTCCTCCCGCCGCCCTTCGGTCCCCATCCCCGGCGCTCTCAGCCCCAGCCCCCACCAAGCCGCCTTCCCAAGGCCCTTCGGTGTGGCGGCGGCGGCGTCTTCGGTGGCTGAGAACGAGGCCGCTTCCCGTAGCCCCAGATAAGCGCTCGATCACCTGATCGGCCGCCCCGGCGCCCCCGCAAGGCCGGACGGGGAACTGCGCCCGGGCACCCTAGTCCGCCGCGCCTGCGCAGCCGCCAGGGCTGAGGACGCGGCTCAGGCCCCAGACTGGCCCCGTCCGGCCCTCCCACTGCGCGTGATCACGGCGTGGGAGTCCTAAGCCCGGATCACGTTCCTACGTTCGCCCCACTTCTTTGCGTACTCCTCTCCTTTAAGTTCCCAAAAGTTGGCTACCCGCACCACTTCCCTAAAGAAACCAGCAGAAGCATAGCCCAGATATAAACCCCTACATATATGATCAATTAATACAGTAAAGGAGCCATGAATATACAATGGGGAAAAGACTACTGTCTTACTTCCTACACAAAAGTAACCTCAAAATGTATTAAAGACTTAAATGTAAGACATAAAACCTTAAAACTCTTAGTAGAAAACATTGGCAAAAATCTCTTGAACGTAAGTATGAGCAGTTTTGTCCTGGACACATCTCCTTGGGCAAGGGAAACAAAAAGTGGATAAGTGGGATTATATCAAACTAAAAAGCTTCTGTACAACAAAGGACAACATAAGCAAAACAAAAAGGCAACCTACAATATGGGAGAATATATTCATAAAAAATTTATTCTATAAAGAGTTAATATCCAAAATATATGAAGAACTCATATGATACAACACTAAAAAAAAAAATGACCAATTAAAAAATGGGCAGAGCATAATACCCTCTAGAATCATCCATGTTGTTGCAAACGGCAGGATCTCTTTTTTTAAATGGCTGAATAATATTTCATTGTGTAATGTACCATTCATCTGTAGATGGACACTTAGGTTGCTTTCATATCTTGACTATTGCATATAGTACAGTGAAATGTGGGGGTGCATATGTATAAGATTTGTGCCCTTCAAAGTATGTAAATTTTACGTCAATAAAAGCAATGAAGAACTAAAAAAATAATAATGGGCAGAGGACCTAAATAGACATTTTTCAAGGAAGACGTACAGATGGCCAATAGGCACTTGAAAAGATGCTCCCCCTTGCTAATCATCAGGGAAATGCAAATCAAAACCACAATGAGATATCACCTCCCAGCATTCAGAATGGCCACTATCCAAAAGACAAGAAATAACAAGTGTCAGGGAGGATACAGAGAAAAGGGAAACCTCCAACACTGTTGGTGGGAATGAAAATCAGTGCAGCCACTGTGGAAAGCAGTATGGAGATTACTTAAAAAACTAAAAATAGAAACACCATGTGACCCAGACCCAGTAACTTCACTTCTAGGAATTTACCAAATGAAAGTAAAATCTCTGATTCTAAAAGATATATTCACCCCTATGTTTATTGCTACATTATTTACATAGAAAAAGGTGGGTCTTGAATAGACACATACTCTTACTGCATTGTGGATGGGTCTAGCCCTGAGTTTAGTGAAACAAGAGATTAATAATTCAGAAAAGACACAGCTCTAGACAAAATAAGGTAGTTACAATGGGTATTTAAATTTTGAAATATCTGAACGTTTTTAAGAAGAATATTTTAAAAGACCCAATGGGTAATTAGGTATGGATAGTAAAGGAGAGAAAGGATTAAAATATTGTTGAGACCCAATATGTAAAGAAAACCAGGAATACACTGAGTTGGGAGTATTAATTTTCCATAGCAAGGAAATTGCGTACCTAAGGGAAACATAAAATATTCTGGTATGAAAGAATTAGAATGTATTTCATAGGTGATTTGGGGAGAGTGTTCAAGGATTTAGAAAGTGAGAAAGTGAAGGTTATTCAATGACAGGATCACTTAATAATTTATATGTAGGGGGTGGGAGTGAGAATATGGACCTAGAGCTGTTATGGCTAAAGGAATAGCAGTCATTCGTTTTAGGTAGGAGAGGGGACTGTTTGATTATTGTTGCGGAGCTTTAGAATCCTTCTCAGTATTATATTCAGGCATTATTTTAGAATGGTCTTGTTCTACCACTGCCACAAAACGACCTTGTCTAATTATTACTGATTTTGTTCAGTGGGGAATACCATTGCCTGGTTAATAACTGCTTTCAGGGCCATTTGATTTTCTTATAGTCTTTCCCTTTTCTCTATTCTTTCCCATTTTGGGCAATGACAAATAAAGTTAGGCCACAGTATATCAATCTTGTGATCCATTGCTCAGATTCTGTTGATCAGTAGGTTGTCTGGAAAATGATAATTGTAGTTAGAGTTGTTCTCTCCTGTTCCTTTTGTGGTAGGATCAGTTAAGCCCCCTGATGTGGTAATGGTTGTACCAGAACATTTAAGATTTTTGTAAGGACACATCATCCAGCTATAATTTAGGATATTTCAAGGAACAAAATGATTATCAGTCCTTGTAATTAGATTTCAGTGTCAAGGACCTAACCAGCCCACAAAAGTATCTCCAAAATCTATCTGGATATCTTTTACAGATCCAGTGGCTTTTTTCTCTTGGCCTAAGAAACAGGCCAAAAGATATGACTAGGAGACTAGATATGGTTCATTATATTTTTAACATAAAGTAAAGGAGGCCAGAGAATCAGACCAGAATTTTGTATTTGGGAATATTTATTCCAGGCAAGTTTCTGAATTTTTGCTTTTGCCTAAAAGCAACAGGAAATCTTTGGAGAATTTTCTCATGAAGTGTGATATTATTTGTTTAGCATTTTAGAAAAAAAAATTCTGGACTTAATGTGAAGAGTGGATAATAGCGTAAGAGAAAATATGAGCCTGCAGGGGTCTGAATTAAGGCAGTATATAAAAGAGAATTTACTGGATAAACACTCAGAAGAAAAAAGGAAGAAACCATGTAAATGTTAAGGTGTTAAGGAGAATATGAGAGAAAGAGATTCATGCAGTTTGACTCCCAGATGTTTGACCTAGCTGCTTGGGAGCATAGTAGTACCAGGAGACTTGGATAAAAAAAGACAAACATATTTTCGAGAGAAAAATTGATGAAAATGGTAAACTTGGGGTAACTGTTTAGGACACACTGGTGATATGTCATAGAGTATAGAAGACGCGTATTCTATTTTAGGAGATAAAATTTTGACCAAATCACATACCTTTATAATCCATACTAGCAACAAACATCAAACATCTTATGGAAGTTCTACTATCTATAAAAATGCTCAGTATAATTATTAACAATTGCAGTTAGAAGAATTGTGTGTTGGAAATATTCATATTCATGAACAATGTTAATGTTTCTTCCGTTGCAAAATATTTTCCCCAGATTTCTCTTTTTAAGTAGGGTTATTTTCAGTCAGATAAAGGAAGTATTTGGAACCCATCAGTTTAAGATAAATACAATTTATAGCAGTATTGCCAACTGGTAGAGCTTCAAAAGTTTTATAGTTGTCTTCTCCATTAGATTAAGCAAATAAACAAACACACAGATATTTAGGAATAACTAACCACAGAAGTGATAGCATCTTTATTGTGTCTGGCAATATTTAAGAGAGAATTTCCACACTCTGAATGATCACTTCCTAAATCAAAGTAGGAAATATCTAAAATATACCCCTTAATGTCTTTTAGAGACCTATATATTTTACATGTATTAATACAAAGTGCCTTCTTCTAAAAAAGTCTTATTTGTTGTTAGAATTTCCCTTATTAGTACCATTTACCTTTAGAGAATTAGGTTCCTATGGTGTGCTCATAAAACCTGTACTTTTCACATTGCAACTATTTGATGTTGAATATTTTGAGTGAGTTAAACAGGACACTTTGGTTTTTACTAGGCAGAATACTTTAATTCATTATTGGAAAGATGGCATGTAACAAAAAGATATATAAAAATCTCACTTGACCACAGGGCTTTGAATGATACTGTCATTTTAAATCACTACTGAAATGTAATAAGCTATTTTATTAATTCATCTTATTAGTATTTTAGGAACAAGTTCTACATATTTGACTTTTACTTCTAGTTATTATCTAATATCATTCTTAAAATAATACTGAACCCAAAAAGTGCTTCTATTAAGGCTGTGTTTTAGCAGAAAATACAAGAATATTTCCCTCTATACTAATTTTGTACAAAACAATTAGTTTATCCAATCCGGAATTCATGAATTAATGAAACAAGTGTATTTTATATACAAGACTGTACCAAGTTTAGAAAAATAAAGCTCTCTAAGTTGCTTTTCTCTTAAGGATCCATGTAATATACTAATCTGAATAATGACATTGCTGTAGACTGAATGTTTATGGGTCCCCCAAATTCACGTGTTGAAATACTAGTACCCAACTATGACAAGGGTCCATCCTAGGCGTCATGACTGGGCAATATTAAGAACCTAAGTCTCAGAATGATTTTTTGAGACTGCAGGGCACAGACTTTATGTACAATACAACAATGGTTGGAGTACATCTGTTGAGGATTTCCAGGTATCTCTAGTATGTGGTGTCCAACAAAAGATTAAGTTAGTGCTTTATTTGTCTTGGCAGTTTGTCACCATCTTTGATGGAAACAAAAATATTCTTGACAGTGTGGATTCCTCTGAAGAAGTCATTTCAGGTACAAAATATACTATTCTTTTAACATTCCTCCTGGAATAAGTGGATCCCTCTTGCAGTATTGACCTCTATTATCAATATGAGACTGAAGTACTATTATTCTTACTATTCATATACATATTATGGAGTTCTCTTTAACCTCAGGTCAAAGCAGTAATAGATAACGGAAATAAAATTCATTAAGTACCAGTTATCTGCATTTTATTAAAGAGGAAAGTCAGAGTCACTGAGGGAAGAGAGAGACCATGTCACTAACAGTTGCCCCACAGCTAATCAGCTGCAGAGCCTGTATTCATAAACAGATCTGCCTGACCTCAAAGCCAAAGCTTATTCAGCATGCCCATAGCTCGCATATGCAAATGCTCACAGGAGCCAAGCAGGTAACATAAACAAGAGCAGCAGGTGGAATGGGAGTTTTAGGAAAATACAGATAATCATCCAAAATACATAAAGAACTCATATGCCTCAACACCTAACAAACAAACCCGATCAAAAACTGGGAGGAGGAGCTGAACAGACACTTTTCCAAAGAAGAAATACAAATGGCCAACAAGCACATGAAAAGATGCTACACATCACTAATCATCAGGGAAATGCAAATTAAAACTACAATGAGATATCACCTCACACGAGTTAGAATGGCTGTTATCCAAAAGACAATAAACAACAGATGCTGGTGAGGAGGGAGCGAAAGGAAACACTCCTACACTATTCGTGGTACTGCAAATTGGTGCCACTGCAAATGGGGGGAAAGCAGTATGGAGGTTCCTCAAAAAACTAACAATAGAAATGCCATTCGACCCAGTAATTCCACACCTAGGAATTTACCCAAGGAAAACAAAATCCCTGATTCAAAAAGATATATGCACCCCTCTGTTTATCACCGTACTCTCTGCAACAGCCAGAATACAGAGCAACCTAAGTATCCATCAACAGATGAGCGGATAAAGAGGTGGCACATATACACAATGGAGTATTACTCAGCCAAAAAAGAAAAGAAATCCTGCCTTTGCAACAACACAGATGGATCTAGAGATTATTATGCTCAGTGAAATAAGTCAGGCAGAGAAAGACAAATACCACATGATTTCACCTATTTGTGGAATATAAAAACAAAGCAAAACAGAGGGAACAAAACACTATTAGACTCATAGACACTGAGAAGTGACTAGTGCTTACCAAGACAGAGGGGAGTGGATGGGAGCGGGAGAAGGGGGGGGGACCACTGAACCACTGTGATGTACATTTGATAATAAAAAATAAAATTAAAAAAAGGGGCTACAATTAGAAACATGCAATTATTTATGTTTTTAAAGAAACCTACATGAACAAGCCTGGTATTTTAAAATAGCTGAAGACTGCAGACAGAGCTAAACAGAGAAAGATGATCAAAGAAACTAAAACTTACTTTTGAAAGAAGTCCTTCAGATCCTGAAGAAGGGACACCTTTAATGGGGCCTGACGTTTAATGAATATTTTGGGGAGTGGAACACATACTTCAAGAAGCCGAATGGGAGAATAACTGAGAAGAAAATTTAAGTAATAGAAGAGAAGAGAAAAACGTTTTAGCATTCTGAGAAGAGGTGATCATTACAGTCAAATAACACCTATGAAGCATAAAAAAATAAAGTTTCTATAAAATGGCATTTTAAAACAATTATACTGAAGACAATGTTCAACCATTACAAATATCTTCCCAATTTTGGAAGGATATTGTTTTTTTATTTTCACTGTGCTGTGATGTCCTCATTCATTCCTAAGGCTATCCTCATGTGCTTTGTTATGAACAAAAATCACATGGATATAAACCTGTATGAATGAGGAGAGGAGAAGTCCCCTCCTTCCTACAATTAGCTTAGATGCAAGTATTCATTATCTTCCCAACTCGAGGCGATTCTTCATAAGTCTTTATTTCCTTTCCCCCTGAGGGTGTGTATTGTCCAGTAAATATTAAACCCTATCTAGGCCTTAAGTTCATGGTTAAAAGCACATGTTTAAAAACAGCAATCTGCTCTAATTGTAAGTATCTATTAAGTGTCAATTTTGTGTCAGATGCTGTTTTTAGATGCTGAGGATACATCATTGAACAAGGGTCAAAACTGCTTTCGTGATTCACCAACAACACTTAAACAATAAAAACAAATCAATACTTAAAATATATACTGTAGCAGTAAGCCTAGGGAGAAAAAGAAAGCAGAAAAGGGAAGCAGGGAATGCTGATGTGAGAGGGAGTCAGGGCAGTTGAAATTTAAACACACCCCTGAAGGAAGTAAGGAAAAGCAGGCAGCTCTCTGGGGAGGAGGCTGTTCAGAGAAGGGAGAGCAAGCGAAGGCACCCAGGTGGGAGCCCACCTGGCGAAACCAAGGCCCACCTTGGAGGCTGGTGAGGCTGCAGCTCGGGAAGCAGGGGAGAGGAGGAGGTGAGAGCAAAGAGGGACTGAGCAGCCAGAGCACGGAGGGGCTTTGAGGCCCATGGAAGGAGGCTGGCTTTCACCCAGGGTCAGACAGACACCAACTGACAGGTCTAGAGCAGAGGAGCAGCCTGAGCTGATTCTCATTTAACAGGATCGCTCTGACAGCTGCATTGAGAACAGGCTGCAAGGGACAAGGCCAAAGGGAAACACTGCCGTATCCAGGGCAAGGTAACAGACACTCAGTCCAGAGCGCTGGTGGTGGAGGTGGTGAGAAGTGGGCAGACTCTGGATATATTCTGAAGGATTTCTCCAGTCATTTAGCACCACCGTACAACTGAATGTTCTTTCAGCTAGTGATCTTAGCTCTATTAGAAATATTCAATTACTGATTATTGTCATATGAGTCAATGTCTTAGCAAAAATTCTGACAAACTCTCAGATATAAAAAAAAATGGTTAAGAGTACACCTGCCATAGCAGATCTACTAGTTAATATAATGACTCCCTCAACTGTTAGCTCTATAAGTGAGTTATAAGTTCTCTAAGTGAGGGTAGTTAATACCTATTTCTCAGGGTAAGGATTAAATGAAATAACAACACCAAAACCTATGGCAGAGAGTATGGCCCTCAGCATTTGCAAGATGTAATCGTAGCAATGTTACAAAGCCTTCCAGAGAATATGTGATTGTGCACAAGGTCTCTCTGACTTCTTACCTGAAAGACGCCACCATCTGATTATAGGAGAAATACTAGTGATAATCATGGTGGATGGAGTGACCACATGGCTCAGCGTTGGCTCTGCGAGTGTACTGTTGCCCATAAAACCTAAGTTCAAGGTATTTTGCAAATGACATAGACCAGGACTCATTGGAAAGAGCAACAACTGGTGTTACCTGAAATTCAACATAAACCATTTATTATCTAATCACATGTAGAGAATCCATTCTTTTTAAATAATGTATTTTCTATTCTAATACAAATCAAATATGTTCTGACTTCAGAAAACTGGAAAAAGAAGGAAATGTTTAAAGATGGATGGAGTTAGGGATGGCTGGGGAGAGCAATACCACCAGTAATCTCATCACCACCATCAACAGACTAGTATACATCCTTCCTTTCCGTATATGAATACACATATGCCTATCAGTGTATTTGCAATTAAAAACTCTTTCCTAAATTAGTTTCATAACTTCTATTTTTTTTACTTAGCAATGTCATAAATATTTTCCCACATACAATATTCTTGTACAACTTGATTTTTAATGGCTACAGAATATCCCATTATATGAACACATGTAACCAATCTATACTGATGTGCATTCAAGAGTTACTAGTTTTCCTTTATTTTCATGATGCTCTGATGAGCTTCCTTGTTTACATACACTTACAAATACCCATAATATTTCCTTGGAATAAATTAATAAATGTGGGAATTGGTAGGTCAAAGGGCATGAACATTTATGTGGTCTGATACTTTTTGCCACGTTTTCTTCCAAAACAGGTGTACTGGTGTACATGGTCTCCACAGTGTCTGAGAATACCAATTTCCCATTTTCTTATGAATCTCAGGTATTGTAAATCTTTGAAATGTTTAACTTCTTAAAGAAAAAAAGTAAAATGCACTTCACTGGTTTTATTTATAGTTCTTTAACTACTAACAAGTAAAATTAATTTACACATGTCTATTGGCCATTTCTAATAAACTGTTTTGTCATGCCCTTTGCCCATTTTTCTGTAATCATGACTCACAGAACTTTAATATTAACTATGTTAATGTTTGGCCATATGTAACTTTTGACACAGAATTTTTAAATTTTTCTACAACAAAAACTCTTTACCTTTTCCTTTATAACATACCCCAATGGTGGAAGTTTTTGTTTTAAGGTAAGGTACATATACCAATGCATGCAAGATATAAAGATCAAATTCATTTTATTCATTTAATTCACTGCTCAATCCATGGAAGTTCACACATCCTGCAACAAAGTAGTACCAGCTGTCTAACAGGGACTGAAGGCCCATAAGAATACCTACAGAAAGTAAGCCTGATAATTTCAAGAAATGATTTCCTGACTGTCTGTTTGCTACTGCAGGAGGGACTGACTTTGATCCTGCCCTCCTGAACCCATGATACAATTACAGGCCACACTGTTATTTTATCTGTAATTCCCGTATGTGCCTTCCAACAGTGTATGCCAAAATAAGCCAATTAAGATAACAATTTAATCACAAATTGTTATCTTGAAGTTAAATGTGGCATATGCTCACTGCAAACAATATTAAAAACACAATATTGGCACCAAATATTTCCTCTGGAGTTAGAAAAACACAGAGAAGAAACAGAACATATATGGTCCTTTTCTCAAGAATGTACATGAAAACCAGTAGAGATCAATTTAAACATGGTCTCATCTGTATCTCTTAAGATAAAATATTGATAAAGGCTCACTTACACAAACACCCTAGCATACTGCAATTATTGTGTTATAAGTCGGCCCCCTCCCTCAAGAACAAAGCCTTAACTTGTTGTTGGGTTTTTTTGCTTTCATTCCTAAGGCCTGGCACACAGTACCTGGCACACAAATGGGGCTAAATAAGTATTTGCTGAATGAATAAACAATCATAATTGAGAACTGTCAAGATACAATCTCCTTACGTTTTACTAGGCAAGGTAACTATATTCTGTGTAAGGACTGGTAACTCCAAAAATGGCATCTTCAAGAAACAAACATTAAATGGAACATACAGCACTAGAAGGTAAATTAAGAGCCCAATAACAAATAACATATCCAAAACAATATAGGCTACTCTCCTCCAGAAAAGGACTATCTGAATAAAGGTACAAATGGTGTTTATTATATGAACTATTATAGCCACAATATACATTTACCTGTTTGCAGATTCGGCACCAGGAATAGGTGAGAATTGTATGTTGATATCCAGGTACTGCAGAATCCAACTCCTTCAGAATTATCTGCACACAACCTTGGCCAGGGACGAAGTGCCGAATGTGATGCACCCTGAGAGTATCACAGAACATGCTAGGACACTGATAAGAAGACCTTTGACAAAAAGAAAGTCCTCATGCTGGCCATGAAACTGAGGAGCAATGTATAATGACTACTGGATACCAGAACCACTGTCCAGCATCCTCTCTGATTAATGATGATCAATGGAGAGTCTGTGCAGGGTCTCATCCTGCCCAGCGCCTGCAGCTGAACATCCCGCCTTCAACTACTGCACAGTGACAGGCTCTGCTTGCCGGGCACCTTCAATTTACTGAGCATCTTTAAAACATTATTTCACTTTACCTATTAAAATCCCTGATGTTTCTGGAGCTTATATTCCCTTCATAAAGGGGGCTGGTAAAGACTAAATTACTTGCTCTTTGTTGTGTAAGTGGCAGGTGATAGTTCTACATCTTGAACCAAGTTCTAACTGATTCCCATGTTTTTCCTGCGTCTTATTTGAATCACTGAAAAATCAAATATCCTAAAAATGTCTTAGAGATGGCAGGGCATTCAAACAGACAAAGAGTGGAAGAATGAACTGGATAAGACACCCCAGGTTGAATATGAAATAGATTTCTTCTTTGTATGGTATACTCTGACATGGTATTAAAGTGAAGGCAACACAACATTCCAACTTACGTTTATGTTTTATGCTGAAATTCTGGGAACCGGAAAAGCATGAATGGAATGAGAAAATTTGTTCTTACCTGAAACAGTATCTCTCTAAAAATATTCCTAATGTAAGGTCATTCTTTCCATAAAACTCCATTGTCACAATCCTAAAAGATGAGATCATTTCTTAGTAACATATCATAAGAATTACCACACAGCAAGGACATTTCAGGGGACTGCAAACTGATTACCGGTCAGCTGTGCCTATCATACAGTGTTTAAAGCTGGCAGTGTTCTGTTGCTGTTACAGGTCTACCTCATCTGATGAAACGAGTTTGGACTAGCTGCACACAGCTTCGTATGCACTCCCAGTCTATTAGTATCCTATGAAACTATTTAATCAGGATTCATAAACTACAACATAAATGAGTAAAACTGATCTGAGTAAAGAAGAGGTGAAAGTTTCCTTTACAAAGGCTTAAACCCTGTCAATATAAAATGGGACTCTTGTCTCCTGCTCTCTAGCGCACATCTTTACTAAGCATAGAAAACCGCTCAGATTCTTCTAGGAGAGCCAATTCTTAACTTTATAACTAACTTAGAAATGCCCACAAATAAAGAGAATTTTGCTGTAGCCCTAATGTAATCCACACCTCATTCAAGCCTTGAACTAAGGAATCCATAAATGTCCAGAGCCAGTTCCTGCGGGCATCCCCAGGCCCACGTCCGCGTGCTAGAAGAGTCCCTGATCTCACTGCTAGAAAATGAGTGCTACTGGTGTCCAGAATTAAAATATCGGACACACTTTGTCATGGGACAATGCTCCAAAAACAAGAAATTTATTCCATAGTACTTTTAACACTAAAGGTAAACTATAAAACAACTAAGCTTTTATGACCATCATTTAAGACATTTTATAACACTACTAAATGTGTTTCCATCAATCGACTTAGAATTGTCTTAGGATAAAGCTTGTAAATAAGGTAAAAGACTGATTGCTTTTATGAAAATGATGCAGAATGGAAAACCTGCCTAAACTACACATGCTCTCATCAAAGCGCTTAACACTAGCTTTCTCATACCAACTTTCTCCCTTTCCTAAGTACAAATTTCTCCTCGATCCCTCTCATCTTTCACTCTGACTTCAAGGGCTCTCATTTACTTCTATTCATGAACAAACACAAATTTCATACTCAACTCACGTTTAAAAGTTCTAACAATTCATATATGACCAGCAGCATGCCATGTACCTAAAAACAGATCCTGATGGCTAAATTTTTTTTAAAGCTGCTGGAATTCTGTTCATTAACATAATAGTGCGGGAGGAAGAGTCCTACCAAGGACTGACAAAGGCACTGGGGGCGTTGCTGGACTGGGCAGAGGAGCCGCTGAAGAGCACGCACAGTCTCTGGCGCTTAGTGGGCTTCAGGCAGTCCACCTGAAAGGCAGGGAACCATGAGTCTCCGCAAGCCGAATACAAGTCAACCACACCCCACGCTCCTAACATCCCGCACTTTCCACTGGAGTTTTAAAGCCTCCCATCATCAACAAAGGGGTTCTGCTGAAGATTTAAAACTACAAGACACTAAATATAAGGATGAAGAATCTGTTAGTTGAGGTAAAACAATCCAAACAAACATCTATGTAGATATCTACATAGCCTGTTTTCTTAACTTTTTTTTAACAAAACTGCATTAAATTATTTTGGAAGTAAACAGTTAAATAGATAGATATATAAGAACGAAACAGTCTGATCTGATTGCTGGATACAACGTCTAAGAAATCTAAATTGTAAGCTATATATTTACTTCTGCTTTAGACCTGTTTCTGATCATTACCAAGGGAACACCTGCTCTCTGTTGAAATTCAAATAGTACAGGGGTACATGAAGAAGTTCATGAAGTCCATAAAGCCTCTCATCCTTTGAGGCCACCCACCTCCCAAAGTGACCAACTTGACTCATAGTCAGTGCCTCCTCTGAGCTTGATGGTACAGCCTAGGTGCTGCAGACAGCCTTCAAAAAACATCCTTGTTTTGGTTGGTACTACAGACAAACAAACAAAAGGTTAAGAAAGCTTAGGTGGCCATCCAGAAATCCAGACAGAATTAGTTCACAATCTAACATTTACAAGAGCAAAACGCTTAAGTGAATAAGAACCACAGTTGCCGATGCACATTTAACCACTGCTAATAGATATTTCCTACCAAGTAAATGCTATAGTACTGATGAGTTTACTCATTTCCTCAGTCCCTAATCTCAGGTGAATCTATGCTAAAGATCACTCACCATTGGGCAACTGAAACATCTGCAAATAAAATTTGTGACAGGTACTCAGGTGGGGTTTTGTAAGCAGCTGGTCCATCAACATTACTAAATCACCTTGGGTCATCCAACTGATTCGTTCTAACACTTGCTAGAACATGAAAAACATTATATTACAAAATTAGACAGAGAAAAAAATTCTTTGTAAATTTCATCCAGAAAATAGGAAAAATCTTTTAAATAACCTCACAATTAATTTCCTTGATTTTAATAATCATATGACAAATTTTTTTATTCTAGATTAGTCTACACATAGTTGCTTAATAATCAATATGTGCCACTAAAGCAGACCATACTCATGTTAGTAACATTATCAAAAGGCATTTAAGCCTCACTCGCTGACACAGAATACTGGACGGTGGCACAGTTGGGCAGGGGGAGATCCTAGAACTGGCCTCTATTCTGATGGGAACTTTTCAAGAGAGAGAACATTTTCTTCTTATACATTTCCCCTGGCAAAATGAAGACTCAACAAACAGTACTTGTTAACTAATGTTTCTTGCACCTTTGATCTTGTAGACACCTATAATGAGTGCTATGGAATTAATCACACTTTCTTCCAGCCTGAGATTCCCCAGTCTTAAATTAATGAAACAGCTGCCATGCCGCTTGTCCTATTTTCAATATATACCACACAAAGAAATAATCAAAGATCCCTGCATATCATCCACACATGCATAGAAATTTAAGAACTGGATATTTATAAAAAATGATACAAAAATAAAAAATAAGAACACTCACTGATTTTACATGAATGACCAAAGTAATGCCATGTTCCAGCAACATGTCTTGGGCAATCCGAGATAGTGTTTTCTCAACAAGAACCAATATGGGTCGAACGTAAACTATTTGCTGAACATAATTCTTCATTCCCTTTCCTAAGGAAAAATATATCAGAAATAATATAACTGGTACAATTCAAGATCTACGTATATGAAAGCATCAGGACAGTTTGACTATTAATATTAATCTCAGCCTAAGTTTTCTTCACCTATAGTAAGGTTGTAAGTGAATTAATTCAAACACAACTAAAAATATTATTCATTATTCTGAACTCTTGATTACGCTGAAAGGAATTTTTGGAGAAATTCCATTATTTGATTCATTAAATCTTACTTTGAAGAATTTTTAATTCTTAATAACCCATATTATAAAGCCAACAATCCAATTAGCCAGCTTTCAGAGGTTAACCAGAACAGCTAAACCTATCTCACAACTCCTCAAATGAAAGCAATTTCTAATTTTTTACTGTAACTATGGTTCCCCTTTTCATTCTGAAACTAACCATAGTATCTCTTCTTTTGGATATCTGATTAAGTAACTCTCTAAAATATGCTATTTCAGCTCCTTTCTAATTTTAATCTCCCAACAGATCACATTCAACCTAGAACAGCTTTAAAGATCTGAAACGTAATGCCTAATACAATTTCACGATGAAGGCTTATTTTGAAAGCAAATGACTGTTGTAAATAACAGTTAAAACAATCCATTAACTGTTACATTTTATTTTATCTTATTACAAAATAAAACTCACTGTTTCATACAATTTCTGGGCTCCAGACAGGAGAAAACTGATTGTGCAAGCGTGTTTGTCACTTCTGCTCCATATGCCCGAAGTGCTTGCTGGGCAGGACTGTATCATGGGCAGTGCCACCAGCAATGGGCAAGCCTATTCCCTGCAACGACCCTGCCTTGCTATGGAGCATATCTCTTCTCACCTTTCTCTCCTTCACCAATAAACTGCACATTGGATTCTTTTCCCTAAAATGTGTTCATTTCCTACTCTGCTTACTAAAATGTAATTTAATGACACTTAAGATGATGTTATTTGTGCAGCTCCATAAAGCATAACTAGAATCAGCTGAATTTTTTTTAAGTCTCTGGTTTCTGGTCTAGGGGAGGGCAACCACATTGCCCTCTCAGTTCCAACTCCAGTCAACTATTATGACGGTAGCACCATGTTACCGAGGAGGCCTGGGCCAGGCTCAGCAAGGGGAGCCTACCAGGAGGCAGAACAAGGCCACAGAAGGGAGGAGTGGCAGACCACGTGACCCAGCAGGGCCAGCCTTGTCAATCAGTCCAAAGCCACAGGCTAAGTATCTTCCTGCCCTTTGTCCCGCATCCTCTTTTTCCTGACTATGTACCTGTCAACTGCTTTGGTTATTCCAAACTGAGTGGATCCAAAGCAAAAAAAGGAGAAAAAACTCAAATCAGCTGATGCTTTCAACGGATTCAAAGTAAAACTTTAAGAGGGCAAGAGTTAGAGGTAAAATAAACAATGTTTTAAAGCACTGATGAACAGATTTTGTTTTAGGTTACATGAATTAAATCATGTTTCTTAAGTACTTATGGACCCAAAGCACACTTCTCTAACATAAAGACTTTAGTCTGTTAACCTGATTGCAAGAATGGACTTAAAATAAAGTAGATAAATTTAAGTTAATCTTTTTGTAAATAAGTATCTGTGGATTTCAATTCCAAATTGATAGTTCATCAATTCCAAGACCTACAATTTACACACTTGAACATCTCCACAATCTGGATGAATCTTACAATCAATGAGGCTGTGATCTAATGCTCTAAAAGTCTTCTGTTGACGCCTTCAGTGAGATCAAGAAAACTCCCAGCATCAAAGTATCTTCGATTCCGTGAACAATAACCGTGTTTCCCCTTATTCTTTATTTGGATTCTGCATCGAGAAGTCCCGTAAATCAGCACTAGTAGGGAGGGTGTAAATATGGTCCAAACCCCTCATTTTTACTGATACATAGCTGAATTCCAAAAGGAAACAGACACAGGTCAGAATTCACAAGGCAGTACAGAAGTTTCATAGACCACAATGCTTTTCACCACAACTAAGTTTTTTTGCTGTTGTCTATACACTCAGTAAAAAAGGGACTTGTCCTACTACTCGGAAAAATGGGCCTCTCACCTATGAATTTTCAATAATGCTTTCTTTTTAGATGTTTCTGGAACTGATTATGTGTTTCTGCTATAATATGATATACCCATTGCAAAAACATTTTGAACTGCAAATTAAAATTAATAGCATTTATGGGAGATAAGGGGTTGGAGCAGAAACCTTTAAGAACTATACAACTTCATATGCAAACCACTAACAAAAATACTAATTGGTACCTTGAGAGAGAATGTGGACAGCCCTCCGCATGGAGGCTGCCTCAAGGGATATTTAAAATATACAAAGGCAGTGGTAACAGTGCAATTGGAAATGGAGCTCTGAGCAAGGGAGCCACTGAGAGCCATCCAGGGTTGGGGGTGCACTTCTCTTGGGAGAGAGCACTTCAGAGCAGGAGCTCACATTGAAGTTATTAAAATAGGGCCAAAAGCGCTCCTGTGGGTGAAGCAGCTGAATTTTTCCTTCCAGCTCAGGGTTATAACCCCAGTGCATCTACTCTGGGCTCCCTTACCGAAGAAAAACCACACAGACACAAGCACAACTTCCATCTGATGTTATTCCATTTGCTAATTGTGTTAGCTAATTTGCATTCTAAAAATGTGTTTTAATGGAAAAGACTGTATTAAAAATACCAGGTGTTACTAGGCACTAGCCCTTACCCGAAGTACAATAGGATCAATGCAAGTAAATTTGGTTTCTTCTCTGTAGAGATACTCAATGGAACACTTCAACAGAAGAATTTTGGGGTTTTTAATACAAGAATTCATCTACAAAAAAATAAACAGTTTGTTAAAGCTTTTAATGTTTACACTTTGTAACCCTCCTTTAATCATAACTTTAAATTCATACTGTTCATAATTCCTCTTAAAGAGATTCTCTATTCACATGAAAATACTCTCATTTAGTTCTGAGATATTCTCCTATATTATTTTCAAAATAATTCAGAGCAATGCAAAATTCTTCAAAATTTGGCTGCTTCACTAATGCTATTTTAATCCAATCCTTTTTACTCGTACCCATTTTTAAAATTTCTAATATTGAAAAGAAAAGATACCAAGCCCTGATAGTGGGAGTGGGGCTTAAAGACAGGCAGATGACTTCACAAACTCCCAGAGATGAGCCACTTGAAAGCATAATTTAACTTTTCTAAAATTCAAGAAGGGTAGAGAAAATAATTAAAATACCTCCAAATATACATTTTAATAGAATAAATTTCCAAGCAGTCATAAATTGTAAGCCGAATTGGGTAACAAGAAATTAAAAAAGAAAATCTTAAGGCAGAGCCTGAAACAGAGACTCAGCAATACACCCTGAGCAGGCAATTAAAGCCACAGGCAGAAAAGCCTGAGTCTGCAGTGAAAGTTTTAGACTGACCAATGTTAGAGTCTCTAAATCTGGCCAGTGGTCCAGAAGACAGTGACTCATCAGCTGGCGAACTACGTTCAGCGATCCTTCAGTGGGCAATACAGTCATTCATGCATGTTTCTATCACACCCACACAGAATTTTCAGTTCTGGAAATGAGCGCAATGTATTTTCCTCTTAATTCAATGATGATCATTAATTTGGTTTACAGTGCTACTTTGATGGGTAATGTACTATTTTAATAAGAACTCTATGTAGATAGAAATCCTAACTTTGGATTGTTGCTATTAAGTAAAATCAAATCCAAAAATATGTTATTTATCTATGGTCACTAACAATTGTCAGGAAGCTTAATGCCTTACTAAAAATAATCAGGCTCCACTTAGAGGAGTGTGAAAACAGCACTATGGTTCATTGTGGAGAGCCTCAGCTTCTAGAGAATGTGGAGTGGGAAAGGTGCCCTCTGCCCTGGGGCTCCAGCCAGATGCCTTAGTTGTTATACAGGTTCTCTGTCACATAGCATGTGCCTTGTGGAACATGCTGGCCGAGTCATGAATCTTGTTAAGCAACTTCTCATTGTTATAAAAATACTTTCTATATCTGTTGTATCTTTATTCTACGTGGTTGTGCGTAGTTCTATATCTGTTTAATCTTGTGCGTAGGGTTAGATCTGTTTAATCTTTATTCTATGTAATTGTGCATAGTTGTGATTCTTTCCATATGCACCCTAGTCTCTTGTTAATGTATAAAATAAGTAGCTAAAATAAACTCGAGGTCGAAGACAGCTTGGAGCTTCGACCCTCCCAGGCACCTATTGTGTCCATTCATCCTCACCCCCGGCTCGGGAACCTTGTTCGACTTCGCGGTCAGCTGGACTGGACGCGACATTTCTGGCGCCCGAACAGGGACCTGAGACACGGGACACGGTGAAGGACACCGCTGGATGTAAGGGCCCGGCCTGAAACGAAGGCTGCAGTGGTAAGCGGTGAATCAGTAGGGAGTTTATCATGGGGCAAGCAGAGAGTAGAGAACTATATGTTCATGGTTTAAAACGCATGCTTGCCACCCGAGGGGCTAAAGTTGGTAAGGAACAATTAGAAAAATTTTTAGCATTTGTGAAGACAGTATGTCCTTGGTTTCCCGAGGAAGGTACTGTGAGTATAGAAATGTGGAATAATATAGGGGAACAATTACAAAGGTTTTATTCTGAAAATGGACCTCAGAAAATGCCAGTAGAGACTTTTGGCATTTGGTCTTTAATTAGAGATTGTTTAGACTTAAAGCATGAAGGGATAAAGCTAGAGGTTTTAAAACAGAAACTGCCCGATTCACTAAAGATGGCAGAACCCCAAGTGGAAGGGGAAGTTAAATCTCCGACAGAAAATAATTTGGCTAAAAAACTTAATAATTCTCCCTCTAGTGACAGCGATGAGGACTGTCTTGACCCTACCTCACAGGCAGAGTTAGAAGTAGCAGCCGCCCAATATGAAAAGGATCGGGACCTACCCCTCATAGCTCTAGGAGAAAAACCCCCTAGATATGATATTAATCCTTTATTAGAATCCTTAACTGGTCAATTTAAGCAACTTCAAGGATTGATTTGCCAAATACAACCCTCTAAATCTTTTGACCATAAGTACTCATTAGGTAAGACCAGAACTTTAACACCTGTACAGGTGGCTGGGTTAGATCCTCCCCCACCGAAATGGGAGCCGCCTTAAACAATTGGAGAATGGGCATATTGAGGAATCTACGTCTCCCTGGAATTCTCCTCTCTTTATAATTAAGAAAAAATCCGGAAAATGGCGTTTACTTCAAGACCTTAGAAAGGTCAATGAAACAATGGAATTTATGGGAGCTCTGCAGCCTGGGCTCCCTCTTCCTTCAGCTATTCCTATGAATACTTATAAAATAGTACTTGATCTTAAAGATTGTTTTTATACTATCCCTCTATATCCTAAAGATTGTAAAAGATTTGCATTTAGTGTTCCTAGTGTTAATTTTAAAGAACCCATGAGACGTTATCACTGGTTGGTTCTTCCCCAAGGTATGGCCAATAGCCCCACCTTGTGTCAAAAGTTTGTAAGCTCAGCTTTGAGCAAAGTGAGACAAAATTTTCCTAATGTTTATATAATACATTATATGGATGATATTTTATTAGCCAGCATAATTGAAGATGTTTTATTAAAATGTTATGCATCACTCCAGATAGAACTTACCAAAGCCGGCTTAGTAATAGCTCCTGAAAAAGTTCAATGTGCTGCTCCATATGCATATTTAGGTTATAGGTTATTTGACCTTCATATAAAACCTCAAAAAATCGAGCTTAGAAAAGATCATTTACATACTTTGAATGATTTTCAGAAATTACTGGGAGATTTGAATTGGTTGCGTCCCTCTTTAAATATTACAACAGGAGAATTGAAAGATTTATTTGATATTTTGAATGGTGATCCCGATCCCACTTCTCGTAGAGATCTTACACCTGCAGCTAGAACGTGCCTTACAAATATTGAAAAGGCTGTACAAGCTCAGCAGTTATGCTTTATTGATTATCAACAACCTTTTTCTGCCATTGTTCTAGCCACTAAGCACACTCCTACTGCTGTATTGTGGCAAAAAGGCCCTTTAAAATGGATACATCTCCCAGTCTCTCCCAAGCGGAGTTTAACTCCTTATCATGATCTTCTAGCCAGCCTGATACAAGAGTGCCGCTTGGAAGCTCGTCGGTATTTTGGTTTAGATCCACATGTCATTATTTTACCACTTACTCAAGACCAGCTGATGGGGCTTTATTCCTTTTCTGATAATTGTGCCATTGCTTTATCAGATTTTACAGGCATTGTAGATAATCATTATCCCCCGGATAAATTATTACAATTGGCTTTACGACATGAATTCGTATTTCCCAAGATTGTTTTACAAAACCCTATACATGGAGCCCCTACTGTATTTACTGACGGCTCCAGTAATGGACTTTCTGTGTATGTCTCAGAACATAAATCTAAAACATGGCAAGTCCCGCCAGGATCTGCACAAATTGTAGAACTTCATGCCGCTTTTCTTGTTTTTCAGGATTTTTCGGTTTGCCCTTTTAATCTTTATTCTGATAGCCGATATGTAGTGGAAGCATTGCAACATCTAGAAACTGTCCCCTATATTAAAACTGCTAACTCATCAGTAACATGCCTCTTTACTGCCATCCAAACTGAACTCCGTAATCGCCACCATCCTTGTTATATTGGCCATATTAGGGCTCATTCTAATTTGCCTGGCCCTTTAGTTAAGGGAAATGCTTTTGCTGATGCTCGAACTCGATGTATTGGCCTAACTAAACTTCAGGAAGCTAAGCATTCTCATGAATTACATCACCAAAATGCACATAGCCTTAGATTACAATTTAATATTCCTAGAGAATCAGCTAGACAAATAGTGAAAGAGTGCACTACTTGCGTACAACATCTGCCAGTACCTCATTTTGAAGTTAATCCTCGAGGGATATGACCCAACGAACTCTGGCAGATGGATGTCACACATATTTCTGAATTTGGCAAATATAAGTATGTTCATCTTAGTATTAATACTTATTCAGGGTACATTGTAGCTTCTCCTCAGACAGGTGAAAGTACCTCTCATGTTATTAAGCACTGCTTATTTATGTTTGCCCACGTCGGAGTTCCTTCTAAATTTAAAACTGATAATGGCTCTGGCTATACCAGCCGTAGATTTGCTGCCTTTTGTGCACAATTTAATATTACTCATATTACTGGCATTCCTTATAACCCCCAAGGTCAGAGCATTGTTGAACGCTCCCATGCTACATTAAAAACATATTATCATAAAATAAAGAAGGGGGAGTTATACCCCCTAACGCCACAGAATTATTTATCTCATGTACAATTTATTTTAAATTTTTTGCTTTTGGATAAAAATGGTAAGAATGCAGCAGACAGATATTGGCATGCCTCTACTCAAACAACATATGCTAAGGTTAAATGGAAGGACCCCCTAACAGGAATATGGTCCGGCCCAGACCCGGTACTCATATGGGGGCGAGGACATGTTTGTGTTTTTCCGCAGGATGCTGATGGACCACGTTGGTTACCTGAACGGCTGGTGCGCAATGCAGATTCTGCTCTTCCTCCTTCTACTGTCCAAACTCAGCCTAGAGAATGAGACATACTGGGCTTATGTACCTGACCCCCCATTTCTACATCCTGTTTCCTGGGAATCTCCAGAAGTTCCTGTGTTTGTTAATGATTCTGATGCTTTAGGATCACCGGCTTTTTCAGGTGACATTCCACATATGACTCCTTTTAATTACACAGGACAAGGGGTGGGAACACCCATGTGCCTCACCAAGAACACAGAAGCTGTTGGTTGCATGCACCTCACCGTCTATGTGATAAGAGGAAAACGTCATTTTGTGGCTATTTTGAAGCCAGCTGAAGACATCATTTTCAGAGATCCAGCAAGTCATAAAAATCCTACTAAAAGACTTGGCCCTGGAGATTTTCCTACATGTGAAAAATCTGCAGAAGATCCTGAGACACTGATCCCCTGGGAGCAGTGTAAAGGAAATGTATCACGGCAGTATGATATTAAGAATTCATCCACTTATGTTTTAGACTGGTCAGGTGGACAAACCTACCAACTTCCAAAATTATCCATGGGACTTTGGTATACGTCTGGAGGAGCTCCACAAACACAATGGTGGAAAATTGGTGTGGCTATGGGACCTATAATGTTATTTAATTATACCCGCAAAAGTATATATGTAGCAGCTTGTGTTCCTGTGCCTTATACCATGATAATTGGATCTGTTTCTATTACCTTTTCTGGTTCCCATTATAATGTTTCCTGCACAAATTGTTATTTGAGCTCCTGCATGTATAATGTCCCTGATGCTACATCTGTTCTCATTCTTAAGCAGCCCCCTTTTGTGATGCTTCCTGTATTACATCATGGACCATGGTATGCAGATAAGGGATTACAAGTATTAGAAGAAATGCAATTATTACTACGGCCAAAAAGAGTGATAGGCCTTATTATAGCAGGTATAGCCGCTCTAATTGGCCTAATTACTTCCACCACTTTAGCCGCAGTAGCATTGACTCAAGAAGCACAGACCGCTACTTATGTTAATACTTTAACTCATAATGTCACCACAGCCTTTAGTACCCAAGAGATTATTGATAATAAAATTGAGCGTAAGATTAATGCTTTATATGATATGGTGATGTATTTAGGAGAAGAAATTCAAGGATTGAAATTAAGGGGAAGCTTAAAGTGTCATATCCTGGGATATAGTGAAAAGACACCTGCAAGGCATTTGGCTCGCTAATAATGATTCTACTGATTTGTTGCACTTACATAAAGATATACTGGCACTTGCCAATGATTGGTTTGATTTTGATCCTGTTAAATCTGCAAAGGAATTTTTAGATGGTCTGGCTGGATATATTTCCCCCTGGTGAATTGGGGCCTTTACCCATCTCCTACTGACCCTTGGCATGGGGCTCATATTACTATGCTTACTGTTGTGTTTCCTCACTTTTCTTTTTAAGATGGGGGCTCGAGCCCTTCTTACCTTAACTTCAGACATCCATATGAATAAACTCCATAACTACCCCCGAGAGGAGGGGTTGCAGGTATAAAGGGGCGGGACAGTCAAAGACGGGGAACTCTCTTTTGACATGTAGTCCACCTAAGACAGGGAGTTTGCCCATGCTGCAAACTGTCCCCATGACGGGTAAGTCTACATGGAGAAAAAGAGAGCCTAAGACAGGCGCCGTCACCTTACCTGCTTTTTAAAAATAATAGAGAAGGGGGAGATGTGGAGAGCCTCAGCTTCTAGAGAATGTGGAATGGGAAAGGTGCCCTCTGCCCTGGGGCTCCAGCCAGATGCCTTAGTTGTTATACAGGTTCTCTGTCACATAGCATGTGCCTTGTGGAACATGCTGGCCGAGTCATGAATCTTGTTAAGCAACTTCTCATTGTTATAAAAATACTTTCTATATCTGTTGTATCTTTATTCTACGTGGTTGTGCGTAGTTCTATATCTGTTTAATCTTGTGCGTAGGGTTAGATCTGTTTAATCTTTATTCTATGTAATTGTGCATAGTTGTGATTCTTTCCATATGCACCCTAGTCTCTTGTTAATGTATAAAATAAGTAGCTAAAATAAACTCGAGGTCGAAGACAGCTTGGAGCTTCGACCCTCCCAGGCACCTATTGTGTCCATTCATCCTCACCCCCGGCTCGGGAACCTTGTTCGACTTCGCGGTCAGCTGGACTGGACGCGACAGTTCATCCATCCAGTCACTCAGCCTAGAAATCTGCCTGAGCACTCACTGTGACCAAATGGTGTCCCCAGAGAAGGGCTTAGGTATCTCTATCTCCGGTAAGTTCCCTTAGTGACTCTGAGGCACAGCAAGGTTTGAGAGCAATGGTTTCTCACAACCAGAGGGCCAAAAAAGGACACTGGAAACTCCTGCCTACTTTAAAAGCAGCCCCATCACACCCCACCCCAAATTCCCACTCCCCTAAACCTACTGAATGAGAACTTCTGGGTTGGGCTCAACAACTTATACGCTGAGCAAGGTCCACAGGTGATCCTGATGTACACTGCACTCTGATGATTGCTGGCCTCCAGAATAAAGTTCAAGGCCCTTAGGGAGATAGAAGCCCTGCCTGCTTCCTGCAGCCTCTTCTCTTTTCCCATCCTGAGCCTGGAATCTCCGATTCCTTAATGCACCAGGTTATTTCACCTCACACTTTTGCACTAGCACTAGAGAGAGGTCTCGGGCCCAAAGGCAGAGACTGAAGGTAGGAAGGGTAACAGAATACCAGCAACAGTTCTGCAGCTCAGCCCCAGAAGAGAGAACAGAGTTTAAAAATGCTAGGCCTCTGGAAGGACTCCCATCTGTTAGAGAGACCTTGTCTCTGTGAGATGTGGCAGGGTCAGGGAAGAAATAATACCAGTCTCCTATCAGTCTGTTGGTCTGGAAGGCCGGCCCTCCTTCACCCTTCTGTCTTTAATGAATTCCCACTATACAAATCCCAGTCATCATCAACTCTGAGAGACTTTCCCTGAACCCAGAATGTTGCCGCTATGGCAGACACTGCTAATTAATGCCCAATGTCCATTCTCCTTTTCTCCAATGATTAGAGTACCCCAACTTGTTGGCTTGCTGCACTGTCAAAGTTTGCAGAATTTCACTGTTAGAATCAAGTTGCCTTCTTGTGTGAGATACTCTTGGTACAGACAAATCCATTGACAACCACAGAATCAATTTTCTTTCCATCTGGGACCTAATACAACAAAAAAATTTTTACTGAATGATACAACCTTAAATCCAGATGGATGCTATTACATATTTCCATTTACTTTAATTATTATGCTATCAAATCACAACAAAAAGTTTCAGGATATACTTCTTCCATGCAACCAATAAAGAATAGCATCTAGCACAACCGTCTATTTTTCCACCTCCCACTCTCTACTCTGAAACAGCCATTTGACTGAAAAAACTGATGCCATCTGGCAGTTAAAACCACTACTACATTAAATGTCATGGGCAAAAGATACATATAGGGTTCCATTACTATCTAAATAAAGCAATTACCCACAATTTTTCCTAAGAACAGTGACATATTTTGTGGGATCAGACCTTCCCATGGATGATGTGTCAAGAAGAGGAAGCAAGAAAGGAAGAAACTATATTTATTTGGGCTTCCAACTCATTCCATACCCAACTCAGCCCCTCCACTCACCTCTCACTTCCTGTGAGTGGCTTCCATGATTCCTGAGTGCACTGCTAAAGAGCAGAGCAGACAGAAAAACTTCCCCCTCTTCCCCGGCACTGCTCCAGTAATCACCGTTAAGGGACAACCTACAATCAGGCCCACTCATCACGTCCCAGCATTAGGACAGCGCTAGCAGTGCTCACTTTTTTGATGTGGACGAACTGACGGATATCCATGTCATCATCCCGGTTCTTGACATCAGGTTGGACTGTCTGAACAACCTGACAGACTAGTGATACAATGATGTCCCTCCAAGATGGTGACAGTGACTCATTGTGGAGCAACTGTTGGAGTAGTGCCATCATGTGGTTATAATTAGCTGAGCTACAAAAGTGTTAAAGAACGAAGTGTGCAGGTTAATACTGCCCGAGACAATAATTCTAAAGATGCAGTAAGCCATCTACAAAGAAATAAGCACATGAATTATGGCTCCCAGATAAGCTTTCTTGGCCAATTTTATTCTTTCATTTTATCTGCACCTTAATGATTTTGCACATGAATGAAATCTGTGAACATCTATAACCCCTTTAATCTGCTGGAATTTTAATATATAAAGTACACTAGGGCCAGACAAGAACAGTTTAAGACTTTTCTTTTATAAGACATTTCATCAGAACAGGCTTTATTTCCTCAGCTATCTTAGTATTTTTGACTTTATAAGGAAGAACTATGCATTTGCCTATCAAGTCATTGAAGATTATAAAAATGGAAAATTAAAATTAAAAAGCTCACTGCCTTACAGCAACCTCTCCATGGCTTGTTTCTCTCCATTCTCCTCCCTCAGCAGCTCCACGTTGTTGTGATGCCAAGTAAAGGTGTGAAAGGCAGCTCTTTAGACTTTTCCTCAACTCAGCGGTTAAATAAGGATTCTAAAGAAAGTGTAAAGAAAGAAATTACAGTTCGTTGTCATGTTTTATACCATCTACTCATAGATTTAGAAACTGTCAATTTATCTTTCAAAATGTTTTAAGTTGGCCAAAACTGGTGTAAAAGAAAAACAAAGAAATGTATATATATATATATATATATATATATATATACTAAGTTTGAGGTAAATCATCAGTATTTGCAATAGCAAATGTCGGAGACAAAATTGTGAAAAGCAAATTTACATAAGCAAGTAGGACTCTCAAGCCAAGGATTATAAATGTCTTCTGAAAAGCAAACAAAATGAGATTTTGACAGTTGTTTTATTTATATGGGGACATTAAAAAAGGAGAGGGTTAATTTTCCCTATGAAATCACAAACTAAACACTGCATTCAACAGAAATCGGAACGCTGGCAGAACACGTGATAGTGTGGGTGTTGAACTTTAAAGAGAAAAGCTCAGCATGGTTACATCTGACCCAGCACAAGACAGTGTAGAAAGTTTATTCAGGCACTCCTTCATAGTGTTTCTCTTTCAATATTGGAACAAAGGCCTTTTTTTAAGCAAAACTTTTAAAAGTCAGACCCAAAAGTTAACTATAAACAAATATTAGTAATAGCAATTAATGTAAAATTTTGTAAAAGCCTTGTTTTTTTTTAGTTTTATTTATTTTTAATATAATTTATTTTGGTATCATTACTCTACAATTACATGTGCAATATTATTGTCATTAAACTATCCCTTTATCAGTGCCCCCCCCACCAACCCCAATACAGTCACTGTCCATCAGCATAGTGAGATGCTATAGAATCACTACTTGTCTTCTCTGAGTTGTACAGCCCTCCCCGTGCCCCCCAACATTACGTCTGCTAATCGTAATGCCCCTTTTTCCCTCTTTTCCCTCCCTTCCCACCCATTTTCCCCAGTCCTTTTCCCTTTGGTAACTATTAGTCCGTTCTTGGGTTCTGTGAGTCTGCTGCTCTTTTGTTCCTTCAGCATTTTTCCTTTCTTCTTATACTCCACATATGAGTGAAATCATTTGATACTTGCCTTTTTCAAAAGCCTTAAGTTTTTAAAAAGAACAAAAATGGATCAGGACAAAAAAATTAATGGGTAATATTAAGAGCTTTGTAAAAAATGCTCACTAAAGAACTATTGAAAAATATGACTGAATAAATGGAAAGAAGAGTGGAAGTGTTACAAAAATTCTCTAATCCTTCCCTTCTGAAAGCAAACCAATCCAACAAAAAAAGTTCAAATAAACAGTCCAGCAGACTACACAGTAAAGCATGTATCCATGACATATGAACTACAAGAACTGCCTCTTACAATTATGTAAAGGGCTGGTCTATAAACTTCTATTTGAACCAGATGCTTGGAGGTGAATTTAGAAACACTGCTAAGTTATGACATCAGCAGTAAGTGACCTCCCTCCTATCAGCTTGCCCTATTTTCTCTCATTTGAAACCCTCGCATTATCTGAGGCCTAAGCCGTGGACTGTCATGGACCGATTAAGTATGTCTTTACCCCATGGTTAAGCTAAGTATGGAAGGTGTAAGAAAAGGCTTGTATTCCTCTGTATTTCCTTGTGTCCCCAGGAAATTGATCAGCAGAGTTCACTCTTTATCCCCTTCTGCCTACTTCCCTCCCAAATCCACAGGGCAAGCAGTATCCTCAACGGGATAAGATCTGTCTGTGGGCTTTTGGCCACGTTTGACAAGACCTGATGACACATATACTCATACTTAATATTATATTCATCATATAGGAAAGCAAAAACTACTTATGCCTTTAAAAGAAGACAATTCAGATTCCATTTAAAAGTTTTAAACAGTACTTTTCAGGTCAGAGACCACCTTCTCTCAAACAAAGTCCAAGTTTATATTCTTGGTTCTCAATATTCTAGAAGTTATTACACATATAAAAAATTGATACGAAAATATCATGATACTAAAATAATCAAATTTACTTTCAGTGCCTACTCTGTACCAATCAATGTGCTAGGCCTTACGAATATCACCATGAGTATCCCGAAGTATATCCCATGAGCAGCTTTCGATAGAATTACCTCTGATGAAGGCGTCACTTATTGAGAGCTGCTGTCCTCCACTGGTAGAAATCAAACACTCTGCCTACCAGGGAGAGAGCAGTGAGAGGACGAATGGAAAGGAGAGACTTATGACTATAACATGCCAGCATAATTATACAAAGAGCCCTCCTACCCACAAAGTATTACTCATAGCAAACTCATCCCCCTGCCCGGCCAATCAAGAGAGCTTTCAGCTAAAATGTGTCTTTCTACCTGTTCCTTACACATATAAACCTAATAGACTTGAATTAATAACAGCTCAACAGAACTCCAAAACAGTAATGTCAGATGTCTTGAACAGATCATTTTTCCCTTATCAAAACAGAACCAGTTTATGAAAATCGAGATCTTTAGTATAAATGACAGGCTCTAAAAAGTCACTCTATTTTCCTCATGTATAGCTGTTTAAACAAACAATGACTGTCTGCACACAAGGGCAGGCCTGGGGGCGCGCGGTCCGCCGCCGCCTCCTGAAGAGCGCGTGGGGTGCGGGGCTGAGCCCCACAGGCCTGCGAGGGTGGCGCCTACTCTCAAAGTCCGCATCGCAGGGACTGCAGCTCCCCGTCCGTGGGCTCTAATGCCTCCTCCGCCGGCAGCTCCTAACCCCAGCTCTGCCTTGTCACTATGGGCCCCTAACTGCCCTCCTCCCAAAATGGCGGCCAACCGCCTCCTTCCCGGCCGCCGCCGGTCACCTAAGGGCGGTAAGCCCTGTCGCTCGGCGGTGGCCGAATAACCGCCGAGGCAGCCCCGCCGGTCCGTGAGGTGCGCGCGGGATGCTCCGGGCAGAGCAAAGCGGCCGCGGCCACGCACGCGTGGGGCCGCGGGTGAGCGGAAAAGATGCACTGGGCGCAAGCCTGGCTGCGCGCGCGGGCCGGGCCGGCGGGCGACGTTGGCACGCGAGGGGCGCCAGCGGTTGCTTGGAGACCCCCCAGACGTGGAGTCCCCAGAAGACGGTAAAACGCGGTTGCTGCCGCTGCCCGTTCTCTGCCTCCGGATCCCCCCTTTCCTGCTCCTTTGTCATTTTAGCCTCTTACCCCTTTACAAATCTAACTTCTTTATATAATTTCTACTTTACGGGGCCTAACTCCCTTTCTAAGGGCGCAGGAGGCGAGGCGGGCGCCGCTCACCCGGCGTCACACACGCCCTTTCTGTACTCCAACAGCTCCGGGCCTCGCTGCCACCCCGCAGCCCCTTCTCCCTTGGAGAAGACTCAGGACCCCCTGGCTACTGCACCCCTTTTCTCACCTACCCCACCCCCAGACCCCACTGCCCCCTCGCAGCTCTCCAGCCCACGCCTCGGGCCCTACCCGACCTCCGCTTTCTGCCCCTTGGCCTTGTGTTTGCCGCCCTCCACATCCAGGTACGTTCTGCTAAATATTCTCTTTCCTCCTGTAGAGTCCCCACCTTGGGACCCAGATTTGTTTCTTTTTAGGATCATCCAGCAAAAACAAAAATCTCTCTATATTCCTTGACTACGCCCCTCCCCCTCCTCTTAAGAACTTTAGCAAAAAATAGCTTTCTTTTTTCACAGATTTTTCTTCCATCCAGGATCACTTTCCAGAAAAAATCCTTCCTTTCCACCAAGGATTTTTTGGAGTATCTTTCCAACTCATTAACAAACCATTCATTCCCAGTTTCTCTCTCGTCTAATATTTATTTTCCCAACCCTCTTCCCCAACTCTCCAACAAAAATCTCTTTTGATCACCAGTTCTATCCCAGTTAGGCTTGTCCCAGCAAAATCCCCTAGGTCCCTTCCCAGAAAGGGGAGATAGGAAAGCAGGAAAAAATAACTTTCTTAACAACAAAACCCTTTTTCCCACCTAGATCTCCAGTTTGCTATTGCTTCCATTCTTCTAAAAATTGCCATCTCCTCCAATTTCACGCCAGTGTCCTTGCTTCCTTAGGGACCCAAGTTCTGAATTTTCCCCTTCCTTTCCACCGCCTGCTTTTCCAGACAAAAGAAGTTGGACAAGTCCTGGATTTGCCAGCTGGCGTTTGAGGAAGAAGTACCCGGTGGTCGGACTGGGATCCTAAACTGAGCCCTCCTGTTCGGTGGAGAATCAGTCACTTGCTGTTCCGGTGAGTTTCCGCCCTTTGCACTTGTGTAAAGACAGCTACTTCCTCGCTGGATTCCTTTCTTTCTCAGAAGTGTTTCTAATCCCTCCAGAAATCTCTGTACCAATGGTGAGATCATTACAAAATTGCTGTTTGGGAAATCAGATAAGGAAAAGGGTTATTTATTGTGCATGTTGACCTCTCTGGGGGAATACAGACATTTATTAGACTGGCTTATGTTTCCTTGTTTATAGCAAAAATGCCTTTTCCTCCTCTAGCTCAGGGTAGCACCTTAAGATACCTACAGGCCTGCAGTGTGATCAACCAGACTCCGCCTTAAGCGATGCCAGTCAATGAAAACGGCCAAGTAGAAATGCCATGACAGTGTTGCGAGAACTTAATTTTTTAAAATTAATATACAATCTTATGTTGGTTTCAAATGTACATCACATGACCCAGGAATTCCACTCC
The DNA here is from genome assembly GCA_032199065.1 of Smutsia gigantea. Classification (NCBI taxonomy): domain Eukaryota; kingdom Metazoa; phylum Chordata; class Mammalia; order Pholidota; family Manidae; genus Smutsia; species Smutsia gigantea. The sequence goes on along the minus strand of JAVSCE010020339.1, from coordinate 208,082 downwards.
TAGGAATTTACCCTAACAATGCAGCAGCCCAGTTTGAAAAAGACAGATGCACCCCTATGTTTATCGCAGCACTATTTACAATAGCCAAGAAATGGAAGCAACCTAAGTGTCCATCAGTAGATGAATGGATAAAGAAGATGTGGTACATATTCACAATGAAATATTATTCAGCCATAAGAAGAAAACAAATCCTACCATTTGCAACAACATGGATGGAACTAGAGGGTATTATGCTCAGTGAAATAAGTCAAGCTGAAAAAGACAAGTACCAAATGATTTCACTCGTATGCGGAGTATAAGAACTAAGAAAAAAAAAAAACTGAGGGAACAAAACAGCAGGAGACTCACAGAACCAAAGAACGGACTAATAGTTACCAAAGGGAAAGGGACTGGGGAGGATGGGTGGGAAGGGAGGGGTAAGGGGGAAGAAGGGACATTACAATTAGCAGATGTAATGTTCGGGGGGCACAGGGAGGGCTGTACAACCCAGAGAGGACAAGTAGTGACTCTATGGCATCTCACTACGCTAATGGACAGTGACTGCAATGGGGTTGGGGGGGGTGGGGGAACCTGATGAAGGGGGTAGTGTAATCACCATAATATTACTCATTTAATTGTAGATTAATGATATCAAAATAAACTAAAAAAAATGTACATCACAGTGGTTCAGCGGTCCACGTCACCACCTTACATTGTGACTGCAAATTATTGAGCCCCTTTATCTCCCTATCGGGCCCCTCACCACACAGGCCCTCCCCCTTGGTAACCACTAGTCACTTCTCAGGGTACATGAGTCTACTGCTGTTTTGTTCCTCCTATTTTGCTTTGCAGAACTTAATTTATTTTTTGGTGAAGAGACCAGAGCACTGTCTCTGTGTGAAACCTTTTGATCTTTAAAAATGCTGACAACAAACTTAATAAATATTTAAAGACAGTGTAGGCCCCTTACAAAACATGTCTGCTGGCCACCAGTTTGGAATTTTCAGTTTAGGATTTCTTTCTGTGTTAGACACACTTTCACAGATACATATTCCCCTGGGCACATGCATATATGCAGGACTTGTTGTCTTTAGGGCCGAAGTTCTCAAACTTCTTGATCTTAGGAGTCACCTACACTTAAAAATTATTGAAGACCCCAAAGAGGAGTTCTGCATGTGAACTATATCTGCTGATGTTTGCTGCATTAGAAGTTTAAATTAATAAACTTTAACAATATTGATTAATTCATTTTTAAATAGCAATAGTAGACCCATTCTATGTTAACATAATTGACATTTTTATTAGAAGACTGTTTCAGAAAAGAAAAAATTTAGAATAATTGCATTGTTTTACAGTTGTTTCTTATCACTGCTTTTGCATTCCACCTCTTTGGATATGTCCTGTAGCCTCTGCAAAGTTTCCCTGAGAATGAAAAAGGCAGATAGTTTTATGAAAATAGTTTTGACCTCATTGACTTCCTGACAGACTCTTGAAGACCTGGGGGCTCCCCGCATTGCCATCCACCTCCCTGTGAAAATTGCTCCTCCAGATTTGAGTGCTTATTTGCACCTTCTGTTAGGATCAGCTTTTAGAGTGAGAAACTTTGGTGTCTCTTTTCTTTGTTTAGTTAATTTCGTGTAAGAAATTTTCCTGGAAAGTACAGTCATAGGCTTCTGATGGCTCCATGTCTTTGTCTCTCGCAATGTAAGCTTTAAATCTGTTCTTTTCATGAGACATCAGCGGAAATGAGTTAAACTTCTAGTAAAAATTATATTGGTTAGATGGCCAGAGGAAGGAGTCTTCCTTGACTGGTCAGTTTAAAAATGTGGGTGCAGAGTATTCCACAGGAGTCCCTGCCTCAAGTGTGGAATTGCAGCACAGTGGAGTGGTTACATGTGAGGGCTTTGAAGTTCGACTACCTGGGGGTGAATCATGACCTTGATTTGGGGCAAGTTACTTAACTTCTCTAGACTTTACCTCATCTGTAAAATAGGGTTAGTAATACAGCATATTGCCTCAAAGGGGTGTTGTGGGAATTAAATGAGACGATATATAAATGTTTAGAGTAGGGCTGATGAATGTTTGCTTCTCCTCTTATGATGATGATGATGATGATGATCACAGGGGCCTGGCAGGAAGATAGGTGAGGACTGTGGGGACTGGAGGCCATCGCCCTCCTCAGAGAGGGCGCTGTCCCTCAGCTCTGTCCTATTGGTAACTATCAGGGAATATCAAATCTCATAATTTTTAAGAGAAGCCAGAAATCCACATATTTAGTTGAAGTCTCTCCATTAAAAGAAAATGTCAGTGGATAATCCATTTTTTAAATTAATTAATTTTTTATTTTATTTTGCCATTATTAATATACAATCACATGAGCAACATTATGGTTACTAGACTCCCCCTATTATCAAGTCCCCACCACATACCCCATTGCAGTCACTGTCCATCAGCATAGAAGGATGTTATAGAATCACTACTTGTCTTCTCTCTGTTATACTGCCTTCGCCATATCCCCCCACCCCACCCCCACACCCGCTACATTAAGTGTGCTAATTGTAATAGCCCTTTTACCCTTTATCCCTCCCTTCCCACCCATCTTCCCCTGTGGCTTGATGGCTTCTAGCTTTTTATTGCTGAATAATATTTTATTGTCTGGATAGACCAACATTTGCTTATTCATTCTGCTACTGAGGGACATCTTGGTTGCTTCCAGTTTGGGGCATTTATCAACAAAGCTGCTATAAATGTTTGTGTGCAGGTTTTGTGCCTACATACTTTTTCAACTCACTGTGGTAGATCCTTGGCATATGCTGGGTGGATCATATGGTAAGGTCATGTTTAGCATTGTGTGAAACTGGCAGTATGGGAGCTCTTCAAAGCCCTTGCTCCCCTAGCACCACACTCCCCGGCTTTTCCTCCCTAGCTTTAGGTGGTGTGTCTGTGTTTGGCCCCAACTAACATCCTTTGCCCCAGGCCGCAGCGATTGGTTCATTGCTTTTAATGTTTTCTTTTGGTATCATTAATATACAATCACATGAGCAACATTGTGGTTACTAGATTCCCCCCATTATCAAGTCCCCACCACATACCCCATTACAGTCACTGCCCATCAGCATAGTAAGATGCTATAGAGTCACTACTTGTCTTCTCTGTGCTATACTGCCTTCCCTGTGCCCCACCCCATACATTATGCGTGCTAATCATAATGCCCCTTATTCCCCTTCTCCTTCCCTTCCCACCCACCCTCCCCAGTCCCTTTCCCTTTGGTAACTGTTAGTCCATTCTTGGGTTCTGTGAGTCTCCTGCTGTTTTGTTCCTTCAGTTTTTGCTCTGTACTTGTACTCCACAGATGAGTGAAATCATTTGATACTTGTCTTTCTCCACCTGGCTTATTTCACTGAGCATAATACCCTCCAGCTCCATCCATGTTGTTGCAAATGGTAGGATTTGTTTTCTTCTTATTGCTGAATAATATTCCATTGTGTGTATGTACCACATCTTCTTTATCCATTCATCTACTGATGGACACTTAGCTTGCTTCCATTTCTTGGCTATTGTAAATAGTGCTGTGATAAACATAGGGGTGCATATGTCTTTTTGAAACTGGGCTGCTGAATTCTTAGGGTAAATTCCTAGGAGTGGGAATCCTGGGTCAAATGGTATTTCTATTTTGAGTTTTTTGAGGAACCTCCATACTGCTTTCCACAATGGTTGAACTAGCTTATGTTCCCCCCAGCAGTGTAGGAGGGTTCCCCTTTCTCCACATCCTTGCCAGCATTTGTTGTTCCTAGTCTTTCTATGTTGGCCATCCTAACTGGTGTGAGGTGATATCTCACTGTGGTTTTAATTTGCATTTCCCTGATAATTACTGATGTGGAGCATCTTTTCATGTGCCTGTTGGCCATCTGAATTTCTTCTTTGGAGAAGTGTGTGTTCATGTCCTCTGCCCATTTTTTAATAGGGTTGTTTGCTTTTTGGGTGTTGAGGCATGTGAGTTCTTTATATATTTAGGATGTTATCCCCTTGTTAGATATGTCATTTACAATATATTCTTCCATACTGTAGGATGCCTTTTTGTTCTGCTGATGGTGTCCTTTGCTGTACAGAAGCTTTTTAGCATGATGTAGTCCCATGTGTTCATTTTTATTTTGTATCCCTTGCCCGAGGTGATGCGTTCAGGAAAAAGTTGCTCATGTTTATATTCAAGAGATTTTGCCTATGTTTTCTTCTAAAAGTTTTATGGTTTCGTGAAAACCCTACATTCAGGTCTTTGATCCTTTTTGAGTTTACTTTTGTGTATGGGGTTAGACAATAATCCAGTTTCATTCTCTTGCATGTCTGTTCAGTTCTGCCAACACCAGTTGTTGAAGAGGCTGTCATTTCCCCATTGTAAATCCATGGCTGCTTTATGGTATATTAATTGACCATATATGATTGGGTTTATATCTGGGCTCTCTAGTGTGTTCCATTGGTCTGTGGGTCTGTTCTTGTGCCAGTACCAAATTGTGTTGATTACTGTGGCTTTGTAGTAGAGCTTGAAGTTGGGAAGTGAGATCCCTGCTGCTTTACTCTTCCTTCTCAGGATTGCTTTGGCTATTCAGGGTCTTTTGTGCTTCCATATGAATTTTAGAACTATTTGCTCTAGTTCATTCAAGAATGCAGTTGGTAATTTGATAGGGATTGCATTCAATCTGTATATTGCTTTAGGCAAGATGGCCATTTTGACAATATTAATCCTTCCTATCCATGAGCACAGGATGTGTTTCCATTTATTGGTTTCTTCTTTAATTTCTCTCATGAGGGTCTTGTAGTTTTCAGAGTACAAGTCTTTCACTTCCTTTGTCAGGTTTATTCCTAGGTATTTTATTCTTTTTGATGCAATTGTGAATGGAATTGTTTTCCTGATTTCTCTTTCTTCTAGTTCATCATTAGTGTATAGGAATGCAAAAGATTTCTGTGTATTAATTTTGTATCCCACAACTTTGCTGAATTGAGATATTAGATCTAGTGGTTTTGTGGTGGATTCTTTAGGGTTTTTTGTGTACAATATCATGTTGTCTGTAAACAGGGACCGTTTGAGTTCTTCCCTCCCAATATGGATGCCTTTTATTTCTTTGTGTTGTCTGATTGCCATGGCTAGGACCTCCAGAAATTATGTTGAATAAAAGTGGGGAGAGTGGGCATCCTTGTCTTGTTCCCAATCTTAAAGGAAAACCTTTCAGCTTCTCGCTGTCAAGTATAATGTTGGGTGTGGGTTTGTGATATATGGCCTTTATTTTGTTGAGGTACTTGCCCTCTATACCCATTTTGTTGAGAGTTTTTATCATGAGTGAATGATGAATTTTGTAGAATGCTTTGTCAGCATCTCTGGAGATGATCATGTGGGATTTGTCCTTCTTTTTGTTGATGTTGTGGATGATGTTGATGGATTTTTGAATATTGTACCATCCTTTCATCCCTGGAATGAATCCCACTTGATCATGATGGATGATCTTTTTGATGTATTTTTTGAATTCAGTTTGCTAATATTTTGTTGAGTATTTTTGCATCTATGTTCGTCAGGGATATTGGTCGGTAATTTTCTTTTTTTGTGGTGTCTTTGCCTGGTTTTGGTATTAGAGTGATGTTGGACTTGTAGAATGAGGTTGTGAGTATTCCCTCCTCTTCTACTTTTTGGAAAACTTTGGTCCAGGCATTTTGTTCTTAGGTAGTTTTTTGATTACCAGTTCAATTTCTTTGCTGGTGATTGGTCTATCCAAATTTTCTGTTTCTTCCTGGGTCTGCCTTGGAAGGTTGTATTTTTCTCCATTTCTTCAAGTTTGTCCAGATTGTTACAATATAAGTTTTCATAGTATTCTCTCATAATTCTTTGTGTTTCTGTGGTGTCCATAGTGATTTTTCCTTTCTCATTTCTGCTTCTGTTTATGTGTGTAGACTCTCTGTTTTTCTTGACAAGTCTGGCTAGGGGTTTATCTATTTTGTTTATTTTATCAAAGAAGGAGCTCCTGCTTTCATTGATTCTATTGTTTTATTCTTCGCAATTTTATTTATTTCTGCTTTAATCTTTATAATGTCCCTCCTTCTACTCACTTTGGGCCTCATTTGTTCTTCCTTTTCTAGTTTCATTAATCATGAGTTTAGACTGTTCATTTGGGATTGTTCTTCCTTCCTGTGGTGGACCTGTATTGCAATATATTTCCCTCTTAGCACAGCCTTTGCTGCATCCCACAGATTTTGTGGTGTTGAATTATTGTTGTCATTTGTCTCCATATATTGCTTGATCTCTGTTTTTATTTGGTCATTGATCCATTGACTATTTAGGAGCACGTTATTAACCCTCCATGTGTTTGTGGGCTTTTTCATTTTCTTTGCATAATTTATTTCTAGTTTCATACCTTTGTGATCTGGGGAGCTGGTTGGTACAATTTCAATCTTTTTGAATTTACTGAGGTTCTTTTAATGGCCTAATATATGATCAATTCTTGAAAATGTTCCATGTGCACTTGAGAAGAATGTGTATCCTGTTGCTTTTTGATGGAGTGTTCTGTAGGTGTCTGTTAGGTCCATCTGTTCTAATATGTTGTTCAGTACCTCTGTCTCTTTACTTATTTTCTGTCTGGTTGATCTGTCCTTTGGAGTGAGTGGTGTGTTGAAGTCTCCTAAAATGAATGCATTGCATTCTATGTCCACCTTTAATTCTGTTAGTATTTGTTTCACATATGTAGGTGATCCAGTTTTGGGTGCATGGATATTTATAATAGTTATATCTTCCTGCTGGACTGACCCTTTTATCATTATGTAATGTCCTTATTTGTCTCTTGTGACTTTTTTGTTTTGAAGTCTATTTTGTCTGATACAAGTAGTGCAAGTCCTCCTTTTTTCTCTCTATAAGTTGCATGAAATATCTTTCTCCATTCCTTTGCTTTCAGTCTATGTATGTTTTCGGGTTTGAAGTGAGTGTCTTGTGGGCAGCATATAGATGGGACCTGTTTTTTTATCCATTCAGTAACTATGTCTTTTGATTGGTGCATTCAGACAATTTACATTGAGGGTGATTTTTGGTAGGTACATACTTATTGCCATTGCAGGCTTTAGACTCATGGTTACCAAAAGTTCAAGGGCAATTCCCTTCCTATCTAACAGTCTAATTTAACTTACTTCATATACTATTACAAACACAACCTAAAGGGATTTTTTTCCTCCTTTTTCTTCCTCCTCCATTATTTCATGTTATGAATCATATTCTGTGCTCTTTGTCTTCCTTTGGGTGACATATTTTTAGGCTTAGGAATACTTCCATCTACAAGGGTCCCTCCAAAGTGTGCTGTAGAGGTGGTTTGTGGGAAGTAAATTCTCTCAGCTTTTGTTTATCTGTAAAGTGTTTAATCTGTCCTTCAAATTTAAATGATAACCTAGCCGGGTAGAGTATTCTTGATTCAAGGCCTTCTGCTTCTTCCCATTAAATATATCATGCCACCCCCTTCTGGCCTGTAAGGTTTCTGTTGAGAAGTCTGATGATAGCCTGATGGGTTTTCCTTTGTAAGTGATCTTTTTTCTCTCTCTGGCTGCCTTTAATACTCTGTCCTTGTCTTGATCTTTGCCATTTTAATTATTATATGTCTTGATGTTGTCTCCCTTGGGTCCCTTGTGTTGGTAGATCTGTGTACCTCCATTGCCTGAGAGACTCTCTCCTCCCCCAGATTGGGAAAATTTTCAGCAATTACCTCCTCAATGACAGTTTCTCTCCATGTTTCTCACTCTTCTTCTTCTGACACGCCTATCATGCGAATATTGTTGCATTTGGATTGGTCACACAGTTCTCTCAATATTCTTTATTCTTACAGATCCTTTTTTCTTTCTGTGCCTCAGATTCTTTGTATTCCTCTTCTCCAATTTCTGTTCCATTTACTGTCTCTTCTACTACATCTAATCTGTTTTTAAATCCCTCCATTGTATGTTGTGTTGCATTTCAGATATGGAATTTCTTAATGATGGAATCTCTACCTTAAATTCATTCCTGAGTTTTTGTTTTTCTGTACCTCCATAAGCATGTTTATAATTTTTATTTTGAACTCTCTTTCAGGAAGATTGGTGAGTTTAGTTTCATTTGGCCCTCTTTGTGGTGTTTGTGAGATTTTCTTCTGAACCATGTTCTATTGCCATTTCATATTTCTGTGTGGTGCCCACTAGTGTGCAGAAACTCCAGTCTCTGGGGCTGCAGAGCCCCTAGAGTGTGGTTGGGTGTCATATGGGAGGAGAGCTGGTCCCTTCGGGGAGGAAAGATCTGTTTCCTGATTCCTGTCTGTGGTGCCTGTCTCCAGTGTGAGAGCCAGTGGGCCAAGCACACATGTGTAAACCTCTCTGCTTTGTATCTCTAGCACCTGTAGGCAGGGCCTCCCTCTGGCTGGACTGACAACTGCGCAGTGACTGCCGTTTCACGAGTAGGTGCCTGCAAGCCCGTAGGAAGCTTTGGCAGGCTGTGTGTCACAGTGGGGGGCCTTGGAGCTGAGAAGGCAGTCATGGGGATTGAGCACCTGAAGCTCCCCAAAGTTCCAAACCAGCTGCACAGAGCATGCCCAGGCAACCCTGTTCAGCTCTACCCTGTCCTGCACTGCAAGGTCCATGAAAACCCTGCCCCATCAGCAGCTCTCTGGCTGCTAGGAACCTCTCCGACTGCCTGCCTTTCCTCTGACACGGAGTAGTCAGGTGTGGATCCCACCCTCCACAAATGGCCGGAATGTCAATTTCTCAAGCACTCCACCTGTCCGAGCTCCCCATCATCCAGAGCACCACACACTATAGGATTCTGCTCACAAAGCAGAAACCAGGGCTAGGTGTTCAACATTCCTAGTCTTCTGCTTCCTCCCCAGCTCTGTTTCTCTTCCTCCCGCTGGTGAGCTGGTGTGGGGGAAGGGCTTGGGTCCCCCCAGATTTAGGCTTTCCTTCACATTACTGTGTTTCGTGAGGTCTGCTCTGTTTGTGAGATCTTTTTGCAGTCTGGTTCAGCCTTCTTTCTTGTTGCTGTTTTAAGGTTAGTTGTATTAATTAACTATATTTTTGTACAATTTGTGGTTTTGGGAGGAGCTCTCTGTCTCACCTCTCATGCTGCCATCTTGCAAGTCCTTGTTTCCCTCATTTTTAAAAAATAAAAATGATCTACAGTCTGTAAGGTGTTTATTATTTAGTTCAGCCTGTGTTTTGAAACTTCATGAGTAAATGGAAGCACATCTGTATTGTAACTGAAATTGACTGATTTTCACTGCTTGCAATATTTCATTGAATAAATATACCACAATTTATCCAGTCTCCTGTAAACGGGCATTTTTTTCTTTTTTTCCTATACTTTGATTTTGGAATCATTTCAGTTTTATAGGAAAGTTGGGAAGACATACACCTCCATATACCCCTCACCGAGTTTTCGCTAATGTGAACATCTTACATTATTTCAGTACATTTGTCAAAAGCATGAAAGCAACGTTGATACATTACTAACTGAACTCTTGTGTTTGTTGATTTCACTAGTTTTTCTGCTAATATCCTTTTTCTGTTCAGGATGATCCAATCCTGGTGTTTTGAGGGGTATTACAAACATTGTTGCTTAGAACTATTCTACATCTAGTGCATATGTGCAAGAGTTTCTCTACACTCAGTCCCGGGGTTTGCTGGGGCATGGGATACATTACAACTTTCATTTGATTCAAGAAGTCAGATTTGTTCTCCAATGTGACTGCACCAATATCACCCACTACCAGTCCTGTATGAGTTCCCCTTGCACAATTGATAGAAAAAAATTTTTAATTGCCAAACTGGTGTGTGTGACATTGTCTCTGTGATTTAATTTGCATTTCATTGTTATTGTGGTTAGGCCTCTTCTCATGTTTCCTTTTGTATGAAGTGCCTCTTCATACCTTTTGTCTTTTGATTGGGCTGTCACATTAATTTGTTGTCTTTTAAAATAACCTCTGAAAGCTAAAAATCTTTGTTATGTCTTTTGTCTCTCCCCGTAAAGTGCTCAATGTTTGTCAAAGGACAGAAAGACATCAGTTTATTTCAGGAGCTTCTTAAGTCCTGTTCTTTAAATTCTCATCTACCCAGTGGCCAGGGTCCTCCTCTCCTCCATCCAGGGGATAGATCACACAGCTGAAACTCAATAGTCCTTAATGGTTGATAAATAAATGAGGACTCCCTCCTAAATTGAAGGGAGATGTTTAATTCCTGTCTTTGCATAACCTACAAGGCCTATGTGATCTGCCCCTAGTTTACCCCCTTTACTCACACAGTTCTAGCCAAACTGGTCTCTGCTGTTCAAGTGAATTCCACATCTTCCATCCTCAGGGCTTTTGCACTTGTTCTTCCCACAGATGGTTTTAGGGCTTCCTTCCTAATTTCCTTCAGGTCTTTGCTCAGTATAACTTCACCAGAGAGGCCTTTACTGACCAATATAAAACAGCATCCTCTGACACTGTATCCTCCTTCCTTACTTTTTCTTTAAACTATAGCCACATTATATTCACAATGTATTTGCCTGTGCCCCACTATAGGTATGCTGTGGCATACCAGAGCCACTAGCTATATGTGGCTATGATGGAGCCCTTAAACTGTGGCTGGCCTGAATTGAGATGTCCTGTGAATGTAAATATACACCAGATTTTAAAGAATCCAAAAATAAGTAAATTATCTCATTAAAAGTTTTGTATTGATTAAATGTTGAAATAACATTTCAGGTTGAATTATTAAAGTTGATTTCACCTTCTTTTGTAACCTTTGTTTTAAAAAATGATTATTAGGAAATGTAAAACTGTGTCTCTTACACTTGGGGCTTGTGTTTCTTTTGGACGGTGATGTTCTAGAATATAATAAGCTAAGGCAGGAACGTTTGTCTGACTCAGACACTGCTGTACCTCAGAACAGAACAGAAACTCTGTAAGTAATATTGCTGAATTAAGGAATCCCAAAGTAGAATACCAGTCCTTTTTGTTGTCTACCCCAGGGATCAGTTTTTTTTTAAATAAAACTTTGAAGCATAATTTCCATAAAAGTCACCCATTTTAAGAGTATAACCCAACAATTTTTAGTAACTTCACCATTGTCCAACCATCAATGTACCTTTTAGAATATTTGCATCACCCCAATCGGATCCCCTCACGTTCCTTTACAGTCCACCCCATCCCATCCCAAGGCAACTCTATATGTTGTGTCCACAGATTTTCTGTGTTGGATTTCTAAGGAATGAATCCCTATGTCCTTCCAGGGAGCAAACTCCTTGACCAGACGGACCATTGATGGCTCTTCCCCGTTTCTGTCTGTCCCTTAACGTTGCTCAGCACAGGGCCAGACCCACACATGGCTCAGGGTTTGTTCAGGGAAAGGCGGGTCAGCTCGCATCCCCTTTGGGGTTCTCCAGCCCCGTGCCTCCCTAAGCCCCTGAAGGGCAGGCCTCGGGGCTCGTGGTCCACTGCCGCCTCCTGAAGAGCGTGTGGGGCTGTATTGTTGAGCCCCACAGCCCTGCGAGAGTGGCACCTACTCTCAAAGTCCTCATCGCAAGGACTGCAGCTCCCAGCAGTCAGCAGGGGCCCGAGCTCGCCGTCAATGCGTTCTAATGCCTCCCCGGCAGCCCCTAACCGCAACTCTGCCTTGTCACTATTGGCGCCCAACAGCCCTCCTCCCAAAATGGCGGCCAATCGCCTCGTATCCCACCCGCCGCGGGTCACCTAAAGGCGCTAAGCCCTGCCCTCGGCGGTGGCCAAATAACCGCCGAGGCAGCCCCGCCAGGCCACACGCGCTGGTAGCCCGCGCGTAGCTAGGTGCGCGCGAGGATGATCCGGGCAGTGCAAAGCGGCCGCCGCCACGCATGCGTGGGGCCGCGGGTGAGCGGAAATGATGCTCCGGGCGCAAGCCTGGCTGTGCATCCGAGCCCGGCTCGCGGGGAACGTTGGGGACGTTAGGGGACGCTAGCGGTTCCTTGGAGAACCCCCAGACGCGGAGTTCCCGGAGGTGGGTAAAACCGGTTGCTGCCGCTCTCCCCTCTCTGCCTCCGGATCCCCCTTTCCTGCTCCTTCATCATTTTCAGCCTCTTACCCCTTTACAAATATAAGTTGTTTATGCATTTCTTCTTTAGGGGGCCTATCTCCTTTTCTAAGGTCAGTGGAGGCTCGGTGGACGCCCCTCTAGTGCTCCAGATGACCAAGTCCCAGCAGATCATCCCTCACTCCCAGGTGGCTGCGGCCTCCTGCCAGCATACTGTGCCCCAGGGCAAGCAGGCTGCGCTGAAGCCACTTCAGTGGCCGTGGCCACAGCAGCCCCCACCACTGGCACCCACAGTTGACCCTTTCCATGCTGGCCCTGCAAACCCAAAGCCAGAGGGATCCGCAGCCCACAAGAGAAAAACCACGCCTGCCTTCCCCAGAGAGGCCTTGCCCAGCAGCACTAGATGGGACACAAAGGGGGGAGCAGAGGTGGCCCCTGTGCCATCGGGACCCCCTGGGAATCCAGAAATCTCCTCTCTGGCCAAGCAGCTGAGATTCACAAAAGGGCCCTTAGACCTTGGGGACATCCTCCCCAGAGGGGGCGCAGGGCAGATCCCGCTATGTGGTGAGGTCCCACCGGAGCCCAGCTTCCAGGGAGGCAGGCCCAGGCAGAAAATGGCCTGGCCTGGGGAGCCGTGAAACGTGAGAAGGGCCCAGCCTGCTTCCGGGGCAGAGGCCACAGGCTCTTCTCTGGCAACCCGCAGGCCTAGCCTTTCTCAGCCTTCTGGAAGGAGAAGGTGAAAATGGATACGAGCTGTGCAGCCTCTCCCAGCCAGGTGACCATGGCCTCCTCGTCGGCCGGGCCTTCGGTGGACCCCCCGCAGGACTCAAAGTCGAAGCTGAAGATAGTCAACAGGATCCAGGTACCTGACTTTATGCTATGAGATGAGAGTCTCATTCATCACTTGTTTCCGAATTTATGAGTCATCCAGGCATTTTATTTAGTGCCCATGAGTCCTCATATCCAGTTTTGCAGAGTGGAAGTGAAGGTTCAGGGAGACCATGGCTCCCCCGACTAACGTCCCCCACAAAAAAGCCAGCATGGAGGCTTTACAGAGTTGTCGGGACACCCTGTGTCACCTTTCCTAAGTTTTTTCTTCTTGTTTTCCTTTTGCCCTTCTCTTTCTTCTGGATTTGCCTCCTCAAACTCTTCAGACGACATAAAGGTAGAGTTCCTTCCCCCCTCAGTATTCCTAACTGAGATACCGTTTCTGGTTGTGGGTCATGGGTGCCCACGTGTGTCAGCACTTGTGCAGCATTGGCTTAGTTCCTTCCCAGGTGGTGGCCATGTGGACCTGGGTGCCAGGAGGTCAGCTGCTTCTCTTTGTGATGTGCTTGGGGCTAGCACCCACCAGCTGCATCCTCATTTTTTTTTTAACTGCTTTAATATTCACGTGCCATCTAATGGACCATTTTAAATCACACCATCTCGTGGTTTTTAGTATATTCACAAAGGTTGTGCATCCATTACCACTTTTGCCAGAACATTTTCATCATTCCCAAAATTAACCCCACATGCTTAGTTGTCCCCTCCAGTCTCCCCATAAACTCCCAGCCCATGTCCCCATGAATCTACCTTCTGTCTCTAGGGATTTTCCTATTCCGGAATTTCATGTAACTGAAATCATACACTGTGGCCTTTTGTGTCTGCCTTCTTTCACTCAACATAATGTTTTCAAAGTTCAGTCATGTTGTAGCATGTGCCAGGGCTTCACTGCTTTTTATGGCTGACTAATATTCCATTGTGTGGATACATCACATTTTGTTTGTTTATTCATCAGTTGATGGCCATTTGGATTATTTCTGTTTCTTGGCCATCATGAATAGTGCTTCTGTGAGCATTTGTACAAGTTTTTGTGGGGACATACATTTTCATTTCTCTTGGAAATGACCTAGGAGTGAATTATTAGTTCATGGAGTAGCTCTGTGTTTAACCATCTGAGAAACTGCCAGGCTTTTCCAAAACAGTTGTGCCATTTCACATCCCTATCCACTGTGGACAAGGGCTCTGATTTCTCCACAGCCTCATCAACACTTTCTATTGTCCAATTTTTTTTATTTTTTTATTTTTACCATAGCCATTCTAGTGGGCATGAAGCACTCTCTCTTCATGGTCTGACTCACATTGCTCTAACTGCTGATGGGGCTGGGCATCTTTTCATGTGCTTATTGGCCATTCAAATGTCTTCTTCGGTTAAGTGTCTGTTCATATCCTTTGCCCATTTTTGAACTGGGTTATTTGACTTTTTATTGTTGAGCTGTAAGAGTTCTTTATGCATTATAAATACAAGGCCCTGATGAGATATATAACATGTAATGATTTTCTCCCATTCTGTGGGGTGTCTAGTTACTTTTTTGATGGTGTCCTTGATGCAGAGAAGTTTTAAGTTTTGATGAAGTCCAGTTTGTTCTCTTTCTGTGTCATCCAAGAAATCATTGCCTAATCCAAGGTCACAAAGAGTTACACCTGTGTTTTCTTCTCGGCACCTTGTAGTTTTAGTTCTTGCATATGCCTCATTTTGATATGTTGGCTCAAATGTATTTTCATCTTCAGGGTGGAAATATCGACCAGCTCCCCCATCCAGTGACGGAGGAGAGCATGACAGGTGGATGGTAAGTTCGGAAGCCCCTCCCTGCTGGGCCTAAGGGAGCTCAACCCCTCAGGGGTCCTCTGGAGGCTTTTATGTGCTGGCCTTGGGTGAGTGAGCTCTGGATGCTTCAGTCCTGAAGAGGTGCACACCAGGCTATGAAGAACTGGGGTATCGTCCCCATTTCTTAGGATTCATCGAGAGTTGTCAGTGGATCAGACTGAAAAGCAAAAATACAAAAAAACCAAAAAACCAGGGGTGGGGTCCTCTTCTCCTGTTCTTCCCTCCTGCCGTGTCTCTCCACAGGAACCAGCAAAACGCGGGCCCTGCAGACTGGGCAGAGCCAACGAGCACTCACGTCTGGGAGCGCCGCAGGCAGGTGTTCAATACACAGGAAAGGCTGAACAGCCGCGTGTGTTTCGACAATGACGAGTCTCTGTCACCTCGAGGGAAGCAGGACCAGCAGGTGAAGGGGCGCGTGCAGTAGGGTCTGTGCTTGCAGGGTGCTCAAGGGCTTTGGGGGAGTAATGCCTGGGTGTTATTGTCTCAGGCTGGAGACGTCCTCCCGGGGAAAGCCTGGGCAGGGACCAGGAGTCAGGCTGTGCTGCTCCGGGGGGCAGGCTGACGCTTGAGCCTGGAGCAGCCCCTCTGCCACCTGCCTATGGTTTCTCTTACCCAGCCATCACCTCTCTGTGTTTAGGTATTTGGCACGGAGTTTAACAAGCCTCTGAGACAGGTGCTGAGGCCGGAGGTGGAGGGACAGAGCTCCCCAGGAGCCAGGAGGTCCTCGAACAGCACGAACACAGCTCCTCTGGGGACTTCTGTGTCGGTGCCTGTGGGCCCAGTGAGCCGGCCCCGGAGGAGCAAAGCCAAGGTGGGTGCTGGTCTATCCACTTCCTTCCCACGGCTTTCTGCACACCTTGCCAGTGGAAGCCATGGGCAAAGTCCAAACCAGATGCCACAAAAAAATCTTAACTCCTGAGCAGCTTGGCTTGCACATTCATTCATTCATTCAACTTCTGTGCCAGCCCTGTAGGGGCACTGCTGGGGACACCATGGTGACAGGGACAGCCCCAGCCTGGCCTCCTGGGGCTCCCAGTCCAGGCATGTAGATGGACCCATGCTAGACAGTGGTGACTCACACTGGGCTGGGCTGGGAAGGGGAGCAGAGGGACTGAGGGGACACCAGAGACCCCACCTGAGTAGGTGAAGAAGGACTTCCTGGAGGAGGGTATCAGTGTTGAGACTTGGAGGATGAGAGCAGTAAGACTGGCAGAAAGAGGGGAGATGGTGTGGAGCTGAGTAACAGATGTAAGTTCAAGTGATCAGTCATTGCAGCCTGTACTGGAGGATCCCACATGGAGAAGCCCCCTCTGGGCTTGGGGACAGGGTTCATGGATCCCATTGTCCATCTCACGGGAGCTGTGATCATCTGTCATTTTGTCATGCTCTTGCACTGCATCTCTGGCCCCATCTCTAAGTGCCAGTCATTTTTAACAACTTGACGCTGGCCTCATACATCTCCAGAACCCTTTGTATCGGGGCCTCTCCTTGGGGGGTGTGGGCACATGAGGAAGCTTCCAGCATCATACATCCAGGCTGAGATTCTGGGGTCTGGCTCAGGCGTGGTGGCCCCGCTCGGCTCCCTTGCTGAGGCCAGCTCAGACAGGGGCGTTGAGTGTTATATTTCCCTCTGGCTCCATGGGCAGTGCCCTTGCCTGTGCTCGTGCCACCTTGAAGACTGAACTGTGCACAGGTGGCCTCAAGTCACCCCGTGTCTTTGAATTCTCCTCTTCTCCAGGGACAAGACAGAGACAAGACGAAGACAAACAGTAAGGAGAACAGCCAGCCCAGAAAGCGGAAAAGGCGCTCGCAGCCCGAGGCATTGTTCATGCCTCCCTTCCCTTCTGCCTTTGGGGGGCCGGGCCCCGAAGGAGGCCACCAGAGCTGCCTGCGGTCTCCGGTGCTCCTGGTGGACCACCTCCTGAAGGGATTGTTTCAGGGCTCTCCCTATACGCCACCCCCAATGCTCAGACCCATGCGGGAGGGATCTGGGCTGTATTTCAACACTCTCTGTTCCATGTCCACTCAGGCTAGTCCTGACAAACTCATCAGCACCAGGCTTGGTGAGTGAGGCTGGGGCTCGTGATCTCTGACCATCACACGGCAGGCCTGCTATGGGCCAGATCCACCTCCACGTGTAGCATTTGGTCCAGTGGTTCTCTCTGGCCTTTGGCTGTGTCTGGTGTCTGGGTCCCATGGCTGCTCAGAGGTATCCCAGGAGCATGTGGAACCAGCAGCCTTCTAGATGCTGAGAATTTGACAGGCAGAAGGAAACTACAGAGGCCATTTAGCCTGAGCACCCTTCTGCCTGTCCTTTTGAGTAATTTTGTTAACAGCTTTATTGGTACATAAATCACATACCATATGAATCACCCATTTAAAGTACACAGTGTTTTTTAGTAAATTCAGAGTTGTGCATCCATCGCACCATGTAATTTTAGAGCAATTTCATCGGCCCAGAGTCAGCACTGCATCTATCCATTAGCAGTCACACACCCCACAGCCCCCGTCTCCCCAGCCCTGGGCAACCACTAATCATCTCTGCAATGATCATGGACGTACCTACTCTGGACATTGCATATAATTGGAATCATACAGTGTGTGACATTTGGTGTTTAGGTTATTCATTTAGCATAATGTTTTCAAAGTTCATCCATGTTATAGCATATACAGTGCTTCAATCCTTTTTATGGCTGAATAATATTCCATTGTGTGGATACACAAAATTTTATTTATCCATTTATAGCTGCTGGGTATTTGGGCTGTTTCCATCTTTCAGCTATTGTAAATAATGCTGTTCTGAACTCCCAAGTTTTTGTTGGACAAATGTTTTCATTTCTCTTGGGTTTATGCCTAGGAGTGGAATTGCTGGGTCATAGGGTAACTGTGTTTAACCAATTAAGGAACTGCCAGACTGTTTTCCAAAATGGCTGAGCAACATTAATAAATTTCCATGAGCATTGCGTGAAAGTTCCAATTTTTCCACATCCTTGTCAACACTTCTTACTTTTTAAATGATAACTCTCCTAGTGGGCATAAGATGTTATCTCATTGTGGTTTTGATGTGCATTTCTCCAATGGCTAATGACGTTGAGTATCTTCCCATGGGCTTATTGTCCATTAGTGTATTTTCTCAGAAGAAATGTCTATTCAGATCCTTTGTCCCTCTTTTAAATCGAGTTATTACTTTGTGTTATTGAGTGGTAAGAGCTCCTTATATATTCTGTATGCAAGCCCCTTATTAGATATATGATTTGGAAATTCTCTCCTGTTTCATGTCTTGTCTTTTCATTTTATTTATGGTATTTGTGGTACAAGAGTTTTTATTTTTTGTCACTTGTGATTTTGGTGTTGTATCTACAGTTTTGCCTGACCAAAAGTCACAATTGCTTTTTAAGTCAATTAAGAAAAGAGAAGAAATATGCAATTGTACTGACTTTTGCTCCTTTTTCTTCTAAGAGTTTTATAATTTTAACTCTTACATTGAGGTCTTTGATCGATTTTAAATTAACTTTTATATAAGGAGTCTAAATTCACTCCTTTGTGTGTGAATATCAGTTCCAGCACCGTTTGTTAAAGAGATTATTCTTTCCCCCATTGAACTGGTGTGGCGCCTTTGTGGAAAATCAACTGACCATAGTGATTTTAGATTTTTCTTCTTTTTTAATACAGACAGTTAACAGCTATAAGTTCCCTTGGAGCATTGCTTTAGCCATGTTCCATAAGTTTTGGTATGTTGTGTTCTTCTTTCCATTTATCTCAAAATATTCCCTAATTTCTCTTTTGATTTCTTCTTTAATACGCTGATTATTGAGGAGTGTGTTGTTTTATTTCCACATATTTGTGAATTTTCCAAATTGCCTCCTTTTATTGATCTCTAATTTAATTCTATTGTGATCAGAGAACATACGTTGTATTAAGTTGGTCCTTGTAAATTTATTGAGACATGTTTTATGAACTAGAATGTGTTTTCTCCTAATGAATATCCCATGTGCACTTAAGAAGAACATATTCCACTGATGTTGGGTGGAATGCATCATAGATACTTCTGTGTCTTGTTTTGTTCTGTGTGGTTTTCCTATCCATTACTGCAAGTACTGAAATTTCCAGATATTGTTTTTTAATTGTTTATTTCATACTTCAATTCTGTCAGTTTCTGCTTCATGTATTGTTGGACTCTGTTTTTAGGTGCATATATGCTTATAATTGTCATATCTTCCAGATGGTGTGATTTTTTTTCATGACATGACTACAATGTTATCATCATTGCAATAATTTTATCATTATCTCTAGTTGTTTTAAAGTCTAATTAGCCTAACATTAGAACGATTCTGCCTCTTTTATGGTTGTTTACGTGGTATATTTTTTCTGTCCTTGTATTTTCAACCTGCTTGTGTTTTTGAAAATAAACCATGTCTCCTCCAGATAATATTAGTTGGATCATACATTTTTTATCTTATCTGACAAATGCTGCCTTTTGATTGGTTTATTCGATCCGGTGTCATTTAATGTTACATTGGTATAGGTAAGTTTACATTTGCCATTATGCTTTTTATCTTTATGTACCTTGCCTTTTTCTCCTTCTGTTCCTCTACTCTGGCTTTCTTTTGTATTAAGTATTTTCTATTGTAACATTTTAATTCCTTTAGTTTTTCATTTTTTTCTTCGTCACTTAGTAGTTGCCCTAGGACTTAAAACTACATCTTAGCATATCAGAATATGTTCAGATGTATAATAACTTACAGTGAAATATAGAAACATTATTGCTATACAGCTCTATTTCTAACCCTTTTGCTATTATTATTTATATATGTACCTTTATATATATTTCATTTTCTATATGTGTGTGTGTGTGTGTATACATATACATATATATATAAACCCAGCAATACATTGTTATAATTCTTACATTATACGATTTTGTATTGTGTAACAAAAACTGAGAGAATAAAGGAAAACAAGCATTATTTATACAATTTTCAGTCCTTTTGAGTAAATACCCGGAGGTGGGGTTGCTGGATCATATGGTAGTTCTGTTTTTAAGTTTTTTGAGGGACTCCCTACCTTGCAATCTTGGAAAACTGCTTTCAGCTGCTCTGGAAAGGCAGGCAGAAGGGACCCCTGGAACACTTCTAGTCAGTGTTCTTGAAGCTTTGTGTTGTGTATTTTTCTAGGTGAAGTGGATTTCTTTGTTGAGGATGACACCAAGATCAGCAGGGACCGGTGAGTTGGAACAGACTTAGAACCTGAGGGTCCTTCCAAAGTGGGGATATGTTTACCCTCCTTGTGTCCCTCCAGAGCTCCTTCCTCCTAGGGGCGTTAGCTACTCTCTGGGAGAGAAGTGGTAGATTTCTCTGGGGGTGTGTGGGAAGTTCCTTCAATATTCCTTCTATCTGGGCAAACCATAGCTGGGCCCACTGGGACAAATGCCCAGGACCCTGGGGCTCTAGGTAGAATTGGTGATGACACATGTGAGACTTGAGTATCCATGGAATGTGACTAGATGGATGTGGCCATGGATGTAGAAGCATGCCAGGCATCAGCATATACCTCCCTTGTCCTGGACCCCAAGAGAGGCCCCTGAGGCCAGGGCCTGGTGATAAAGAAAATTGGAGGAAGGGAGTGTGGCTGGAGGGGTGTCTAGAACACTTTCCCAGGTCTGTCAGGGGTCAAATACTCAGCAGATGCATCTGGGAGATGACAGAGGTTTTCACAGAGCAGGGTTGTGGCCTGAGAGCAGGGTACATCACACATCTTCTTATTTCCCATCTTAGTCACATATGTATGTCTCATGTGTGTGTGTGTGTGTGGCCTCATTTCAGACAGATCAAGATAGGAAGCCAGTTTCAGGCCGAGATCCCGGAGCTGCAGGAGAGGTCTCTGACCGGGACTGACGAACATGGAGCTTCTCTGGTCTGGAAGCCATGGGGAGATATGATGAGCAACCCAGAAACCCAGGACAGAGGTGGCTGAGACTTGGGGGCCAAATCGCCAAGGGTACCCCCGCTTCCCTCATGTCCAGGGACTTTCTCCTCCCAGTTCTCACCTGGACCAAGCAGCAGCATCCCTGGGGTGGGGGAGCAAGCTGCTGGACCAGGACTTGTCCTCCCACCCCCGTTCTCCTCCTGCAGTCATCAGCCAGGCCATCCTGAGCAGGTGCCGGGAGCAGGGTTTCTGCCCTTCCTCCTTGTCCTTCCCTTCACCTGCTTTTCATGGAGATGTGAGGGAGACAGTGACAAGGAACCCCCTCTCTGTGCTTTTGGGGAGGTCTCCTCCCTGGCATTCACTGACTCTCTGTCCCTCTTCTCCCTCACACTCCGCTGGGGACATTGCTGGGAACAGTGACAGAGTTCTGCAATGTGGCCTGCTCCAGCGTGATGCCAGGAGGGGGCACCAACCTGGAGCTCGCTCTGCACTCCCTGCACGATGCCCAGGGCAGCGTCCAGGTGAGCTGGAGGCATGGGCGGGCTTGGAGTGTCCCTGGGAAGCTCCCTGCTCTCCGGAGGCTGGGGATCTGATGCATGTAATGTGCCATCTGTGGGCTTTGTGGCTCATGAAAACAAGAAAGGGCACCCATCGTTTTCTCCCCAGGGGCTGTGGGGTTGATGCGTCCTTGTCGGTTGTAGGGGAAGTGTGCAGATAGGGCCCAATTAATCAGTTATTTACCTGGGGCAGCAGCAGAGCACCAGGTTCCTCCGAGATCACAGGGGCACGGGGGAGGGGAGCCTAGTAGACTGACTCAGGTCCTGCATTAATCTGGTTTATTGATGGAGCTTTCTTTTTTATTAAAACCCCATGTGTGAAAACCTGTGATGCAACAAAAATATCTGCTTCCTCCAAGGACCTGCTTCACAATCCTGAAGTCCACCTCTGAGTAGTGGGAAGGGAGGTCATGTCACCCGAGTTAGGGCCCCCAGAGTCAGTGGTGCAATTGTACTTTTCCTCAAGTTGCAAGGCAGTGGCTGGCGCCTAGGAGATGTTGAGCAGAGTAACCAGCACATGTTTCTCGGCCCTCATGAGTGTTGTGGCCCTGGGGCAGGGCCAGCTTTGGGGCCCCCCTCGGTCTAATGCTCTGCTTCCAGCATCTTGAAATTCTTAACAAATTTTCAAAAAGGGGCCTGCGTTTTCATTTTGCGCGGGGCCCTGCAAGTTCCATGGCCAGTCCTGATGGGGTTTGCACTGGTGAGCAAGACAAAGTCCTTCTCTGTGGGGCTTACATTTTAATTTTAGGAAAGTCAAAATTGAAATCTGTTTTGAAAAATTGTGAGTGCTTAATGCTATGAAGAAAATAAAATGGGGCATGGCACAGGCAGTGTCCTGCATATGTCAGTCCTTGAGGAAGGAAGGAGCTGGTGCCAGAATAATCCACACACTGCTTCCTTCATCAAGAATATCTTACTATGAGAAAAACACCAGCTGCACTCAGCAGTATGCGTAGTGACGGAGCCAGTACGTCCACAAGCATTTCACAGGCCGTGGCCAGTCTACAGCCCCACCACGCTCTGAGTAGCCCTGGAGTGAGGGGGGCTTTAGGGAGGCCTGTAAGTGTTTTCCAAGTGAATGAAAGGATGAACGCAGGCCTCTACCTCACCTTCCCTCCCTCAGAAAGTAGCGTGCTTTCCTTCTTGTTGCAGGAGGCCCTGGAGACTCTGTTACTCAGAGGAGCCCAGAAGCCGCAGACTCACCCACTTGCAGACTATCACTACACAGGTACTGGAGCAAAACTGCTGGAGTGGCTTTTGCCTGGCTAATACCCCTGTGAGCTGGTCAGTTTCAGCGGCATGTGCTGCTTGTGATTCTGGGCATTCTCTTGGGGCCCTCCTTCTCCTGCCTTTCCAGGAGGACCTTTCCTCTCCAGGGGAACTCAGTGGGTGCGTCTTTCTTCTAGCTGGATCCTCCCTTCCCCCTTGCAGTGGTTCCCTCATGGGCTGTGCCCAGCCAGGAAAGGGATCGCCTGGCCAGGGAGAGGTGAAGGTGGGCTCAGATTCAGTGGCTGAGCACACCATCCTGGGAGCCAGGCACCTGGGGGTCCCTGCCTCCCAGTGCAAGTCTGTTAACCAATGGAAACCTTGTTGCTGCATCTGTAAAGCGGGAAAGTATTGGTCCCAATCTGCTAAGGTTTTTCTAAGGACTGTATGAGATGAAACAAGGGGTGTAGCAGAGCTCCTGGCACATAATTGGTACTCAGTAATGGCAGCTTTAGAAAGGGCAGTGTGCATGTCAGCCACGGTTGTGGCCGCAGAACTGTCCTTTACGCTCCTGTTTCTCCGATAGGTTCCGACATCTGGACCCCCATGGAGAAGAGCCTGTTTGAGGAAGCATTCTGTGCGCACAGGAACAACTTTTCCTTAATACACAAGATGGTAAGGTGTCTGTGGGTGGGCTGGTGCAGACAAGGCCTCGTCTCACACCGCTGAGCCAAGCGAGAGCTGGATGGCCTATCAGAGGTGACACTGTTCACACTGTAAGCACTTTGTCAAAAAAACAGTTTGGGCTTCCTGGTTTTTCTCTATTTGATTTATTTATTCTGCAATTTCTTCTGTTTGCTTTGTGTTTAAGTTGCTCTTCTTTTTCTAGTTTCTGAAAATGGAAGCTACGGTCATTGATTTGAGACCTTTCTTCTTCCCAAACATGGGTTTTTAGTGCTATAAGTTTCCCTCAAAGTACTTCTTTGATAAGTTTTATTTTGGGTTTTTATTTTTATTCAATTCAAAATACTTTTTTCATTTCCCTTTTGATTTCTTTTTTGGACTGTGAATATTTACAAGTGTGTTAGTCTCCAAATATTTGAGGATTTTGCATAGTTCTTCAGTTGATTTTTAAGTTAATGCCATTGTGATCAGAGAAATACTTTGCATGACTTGAATCCTTTTAAATTTATTGACCCTTTTCTATGGTCCAGAACATGGTTTACATCTTGGTAAATGTTCTTAGTACACTTAAAGGAGGTGTATCTGCTTTTGGTGAGTGGAGCTCTATTAATGATAGTTCAGTATGTTTCGGAGTGCGGTTTAGGTCTTCCACACCTTTACTGTCTAATTGTTCTTGCAATTATTAAAAATGGAATATTAAAATATTTTACTGTAATTGTGGGTCTACTTTTCCCTGAAGTTCTATAATTTTTTGCTTCATATATTTTGAAGTCCTGATGTAGACATACAAACTTTTAGTATTCTTATGTTTTCTTGATTAATTGAGCCTTTTATCATTATGAGATTATTTTCTTTATCTCTGGTACTACTATTTGCTCTGAAATCTACCTTTTCCTGATATTAGTATATCCAACCTCTCCAGCTTCTTAAAATGGGTGCTAGCATGCTCTATCTTTTTTCATCATCTCACTTTTAAACTATTTAGCCTTTTTAGCTAAAGTGTGTTCTTGTAAATAACATGTGTTTGGTGTTGCTTTTTATTTCATATTAAATATTCAGCCTTTTAAATTCGGGTGTTTAGAACATTCCCATTTAATGTTGTTATTGAATGGTTAGGTTTAAGTCCATCATCTTGCTATTTGTTTTCTGTTTGTCCCATCGGTTGTTTGCTTCCCCTTTCCACTTTTTCTGTCTCCTTTTGGATTAATGCAGTAAATTTTAGGATTCTGTTTTATCTTCTTTGTCAGCTTATTGGCTCTAACTCTTTATTTTATTATTTTGGTGGTTGCTTTAGGGTTAATAGTATGCATCATTAACTTACCACAGTCTCCCTTCAAGTGATTTGATAACATTTCACGTGCAAAATGAAAACCTTACAGTAGTGCACTTACATTTCTCCTCCTGGCCTTTATACAACTGTTGTTATGCATTTTATTTTACGTATGTTGTAAACCACTATACATTGCTGATATTTTTGTTTAAATGGTCAATTATTTTTAGGGAGCTTTAAATAATAAGTCTTATATACTTACCCATGTACTTTCATTTTAATTGCTCTGCATTCCTTTATGTAAATGCATATTTCCATCTGGTGTCATTTTCCAGAAGGAAATAAACGTAAGTCACTAACATCTCTTAAAGCGCAGATTTGCCAATAACGAATTCTTCCAGCTTTTGTATAGCTACAAAAGAACCTTTATTTTGCCTTCATTTCTGAAAGATATCTTTGTTAAGTGTGGAATTCTAGCTTGACAGGTATTTTTCCCTGATGGGCTTTGGTGTGCTTTCTTCATTTTTCTTTCTTCTGCTCGCAGTTTGTGGAGCTTCTTTTATCTGTGGGTTTATAGATTTCATTAAGTTCAGGGAAATTCAGTCTTGTTTCTTCAAACATTTCTTGCCTCCCTCCCTTCTCGTTTGAGGGCTCCACGTAGAGTGTGCTGGGCTTCCTGCAGTTGGCCGGCAGCTCACTGATGCTCTGTCTATTCTTACTGACTTGTTTTTTCTCTGTGTGTTTCATTTTGGATGATTTTTATTGCTATATTTCCAAGTTCAGCAATCTTTTCTTTTGCAGTATCTAATCTGCAGTGGAGTTTTCATCTAAGACACTGTAATTTTAATCTCTAGGAGTTCTATTTGGGTCTCTGTTGTCTTGCATGTCTCTACTTAACTTTTTGAATATACAATGTACAATTATAATGACTTTTAGTGCCACTTCTTGCTAATTCTCACATCTGTGTTCATTCTGGGTTGATTTTGATGGATTGATTTTTTCCCATTATATGTCAGATTTCCCCACTTTCCATGCCTGATAATTTTTCAGTGGATTCCTGGCATTGTGAATTTTAGCTTGTTGGGTGCTGAATATTTTTGTATTCTTAATAAGTATTCTTGAACTTTCTTCTGATACATGGTTGCTTGAAAACAACTTGTTCCTTTTGGGTACTGGTTTCAGATTTATTTAACTTGGACCATTTTTGTCTAGGGCTAATCATTCCTCATTACTGAGGCAAAACTCTCCTTATTAATCTATCAGCGTCCCATGAATTGTGAGTTTTTTCCACCCTTGCTGGTAGAGAACAGGTGCTATTCCTGGTCCTGTGTGAGGTGCCTTTTCATCCAATTCTTTCAGGTGGTTCTTTCCCCCGTTTTGGGCCGCCTCCTATGCATATGCTGGTCAGCACTTTGCTGAACGCTCGAGGGGAACTCCGTCCAGATCTCTGGAAGTTTTCTCTGAGCAGCTCTTTTCCCTGTCCTGCCTTGTCCTGTGAACTCTCACCACCTTGTTCTCCCAAAACACTCCATCCCATCTCAACTCAGGAAGTCCACCTTGCTCTGCCTGGACCCCTCTCCCCAGGCCACGGTCTGGAAACCCTCTCAAGGTGTTGTGTGTTGGGACAGTGGTAGCTTATTTTCTGTCTCTCAGAAAGACTTGTTCTTGACTTGCCTAGTGTCTTACCAAGCCCAGTTTCAGAAGTTATTATTAATGGGATCCATTCTTAGAGGAGGGAGGAGCACATGGTGGGGTCTGAATGCCCTGGGATCAAACTGGGCCCTCAAAGCCCCTCCTCCTCCCATGGGCCACCTACCTCTGTACTGTAGGGCTCTGCCTAGCTGCTGCAAAGGCTTTGTGGTATCTGCTAATGAGGGCATCCTGCTTCAGTGAGTCCCAGTGGGTAAATATATAGCCATTAGGCAGGATGTCACAGTGAGCACTTTGTAGTGTGCGCTCGTGTACACCTTCCCATGGGGACGGCCTCCTGGGATTGACTTGGTGCTCAGTGTGTGCAGAGCGTGGAAGGTGCTGGCTACGGTGGCTTCACTCTGAGCCCCCTCATCACCGGCAGGACTTTGTGCTTCTGTGCTCCTTGTAGCAAAGGGGCATGCCAAGCCAAAGGGGACAGACGTTTCGGGAGAGCTTTCAAGAAGTGACTAGCCCCGTGGGTAGGGAATTTAGGGCTTCACAGCAATACCTGTGATGCAGTGCCCATGGCCACCTTCTGTTTTCTTTCAATAGATCCAGACAAAAACCGTAGCCCAGTGTGTAGAGTACTACTACCTGTGGAAAAAAAGGATCAGGTTTAACTGTGCTCGAGCCCCAGGACAGAAAAAGGGGGTCAAAAGAAAGCTGGGTGAGGCAGGTAGAACAGAAACAAAGGTAAGGGATTCTGGGGCAATGGGGTTTCACTGGAGTTCAGTGCTGGTCTGGATAGCTACTGACACCCAAGTCGGGGAGGGGAAGGGTGCCCCTGCAGAGGAAACTTCTCCCTTAGAAGGGTGGAAGGTCAGCACACTGATGTTATTTCTGCCCCGTGTACAGGCCACATGCAGCCCTGAGAAGAGACCCAACCACCATCCAACATCTGAGATAAAGACCAAGAGTTGCAGGAGGGAATCCGTTCTGAATTCTGGTGCAAATGCTGGTCCCCAGCGGACCCCTGAGCTTCTGGGGAGGGTCAAGGGCCAAGGCGTGTTTCCCTGCACAGAGTGCGAGAGGTAAGTACCGGCCGTCTCCCTGGATGCACCCACACAGCCTGCCCTCCTCCCCTTGGGTCCCCAACCCCCTCCCCCTGCTCTGATCCATGTCCTCTGCTGACTCTGCAGGGTGTTTGACAAGATCAACAGTCGAAGTGCCCACATGAAGCAGCACCGGCTTCAGGACCCTGTGGACACCACTGTCAGGGCAAAGTGGCCCGTGAAGCCCTGTGAGCAGAAAGAGAAGCAGGAGGAGGAAGAAGAGGAGATAGGGGCTGACATGGGCCCCTCGCCGTAGTGATTTGTGCTGTAAGCTGGGGCAAGGCAGCAAGTCCTCGGGATGGGGACCTCCAGCCCTGGCACGTCTCCCTTCAGCCCCCCACCGTGGTGTTTGGGGCATCTCTCTGCCTCCACCCCCACCCTCACTGTCCCCCACTCACCAGCTCAGCTTGCAAGCACGGTGGGCATTGGCCATAAACAGGCAGGAGAAGCACCGTCATTGGATCACTGTCAGCTAGACATCCTTGTCAGCTGGTGCCAGAGGCTCCATTCTCTTTTAGTTAATAATCTCTCCCCTTCTTTTCCCCACAGCACGGGGCCTTGGGAGAACATGTTCAATTTGAGTACTTACCAATATTCGCCTCAGTTTTGGGTTTCGTTGCATCTGTTAGACAAGGCCAAGGCATGGAGAAGCAGTCTGAATATACCTCCAGATCTCCCAACACGTCACGCCCCTCATCAGGAGAGTCTGCCCTGTGCACTCAGTCCCTAGTCTTGCAATGACTTATGCATTGTAAGGGGTTTTTGTGTCAGTTTGTAAATCTTATTAAATTTGTTTCTTAAGCATCTGTCTCCTGGCTTCTTTGGCCTGTTGATCCAACAAAGGCTTTTGGGCTCCTGCCACTCACCAGAGTCACAGAAACAAGTAAGCTTAGTCTCTGCCCTGGAGAGGCCGGGTCCTCATACATTCCGTGAGCCAGCACTTAGGTGCCTACTGCCATATGTGTCACATAGCGCCCAGTCCATGCCGCAGGCATACAGTGACACAAGACGGACAAGATCCTCCCCTCATGGAGCTTACATTTTAGGAGCAGGATAGTAGCAGTAATAAATAAGCAAAGAGGTGATTTTAGCTACTGCTTTGGGCCATAAGGACAGAAGCATCAGCAGCGTAGTTACAAGCAGTCAGGACATAACAGTGGTTCCAGTGTCTCCGATGTGAATTCAAGGTCTGCCGGCAGCAGCCAGCCTCAGCAGGTGGATTGCGGCAGGGACAGGGATGACCTCCTGCACCGATGTCCAAATCAGAGAGCACAGGAAAGAGCATGTTCCTCCCTCCTTCCTCGTGTCCCTTTTTAAGAGTGGGGAGAGCTTGTAACAGCCTCCAGAAGAATGCCGCTTTTGTCCCGTTGGTCAGGACTGTGGCCCATGCTTTTTCTAAACTGATCCCTGCCAGTAGGACGGGATATGGCCACAGTCATCCCTGATAGTCAAGATCTCCTCAGGACTGGGGGAAACCAGCACATTCCCTCAGGTTTCTTGCCACCTGATCAAAGCTGAAATTCTTTCTGCCAGGAAGAGAAGAGAATCATGAATGGCTACTGGGTCAGCAGACCTTGCATTCACCACAAGGTGACAGGAGCAAAACAAGGCAGCGGCTCTAATCCTATGGAGTGACCAGTGTGTGGCAGATGGTGATGGGGGGCAGCCAGGGAAGGCCACACTGAGGAGGCTGCTGAGGCCAAGGTCTGGATTCCAGGCCACGGCATGGCGAAGCGCTGACTCTGCCACAGGAACTAGTGGCGGGTGTTCAAAACTCTCTGGCTGCTGTGCTGAGGTTGCAGGAGGCAAGACGGCAAGCCTGGAGATGAGAGACAGGCCAGCAGACACGACAGTGGCCCTGGCTGTGTTGCCATAGAAAGGGACAGAAACTCAGGGGTTAGGGATGCGTCTCAGACAGAGACTCAGACTCACTAATGGGTGACACATCACGGGGAGAGGTGGCAAAGGACAGATAGAGGCTGGCGTGCTAGGTTTGGAGCTTGAGCTGCTGAGTAGATGCCATTAAATCAAATGGGGAAGAGGGACGCATCAGAGGATTGATTGCTTCAAGGTGTGATTGTGTGTGCCTTCGGAGAGACTGGGGAGGAGAGCAGGGTAGACGGGAAGGTCAGAAGGTTTCAAGGAAGAGCCATATTTCAGCTAAGTAAATTTAAAGATCGAGTGGGAGGAGGAGTAGAAGAGGAAGCTGAGTCTGCAGCAGTGCGGGCGTTGTGGTGGAGGGAAAGAGCTCAGGTGTGGGATCAACCAGAGTGTGGATCCTGGCTCCTCCTCATCCTCTGTGCCCTGGGGCTAGCCACTTTCCCTGTTGGAGCCTCAGTTTGCTCATTCTGTGAAATGGGACAGAAAGTGCCCACTACCCCCGTGTATTTGTTAGATGAGAAGACATAAGTGTTTGGCAGGGTGTCCCATAGGACATGAGCAGCTACCATTTAAGGAGCATTCATGCTATTGCTTTATTGTTTGGCTCCTGCTCTAAATAATAAACAAAGATGATTCTGGAAATGAAAGGCTCCATATGAAAGGGTTGGGTATTAATCTATGCTGCATATAAGAAATTACCCTGGAGTTTAACAGCTTAAAACAAATGCAAGCTTTTATAATAGCACTGCTTAGAAAGACGTGGAACTGAAACTGCCTGTGGTAATCCAGACTTCACCTGATCTGTTTCCAGATTATAGTGGCGACCACAAATGGATGGTCCATGAGGGTCTTTGAACGTAAGAAGATACCTGGGTGGAGGTTTCTTGTGAATTATCCACCTCTGCTAAACTCCACCTCTGCCCCCAGGTAGCAATGTTTTCTCAACCAGAGGTCCCTGAATTTTCTCTGCATCCTAGTTATCTGAGGTCTTGTAAAAATGCATACTCCTATACCCCACCACAGACTTTCATAATTGGAATCATTGGGGATAGGGTCCTGGAACTTGGATTTTTTAAAAGAAACTTTGTTATAGAATAGTTTTTAGATTTACAGTAAAATTGGGAAGATGGTACAGAGAATTCCCATATACCCCACACCCAGTTCCGCCTGTTAACATCTTACATTAGTATGGCACACGTGTTAGTGATGCCGGGGTTCTTGTTTACGGAGCCAAAGAATGAACTCAGCAAACACCTAAGGTAGGAGAGCCAAGGATATTTTTATTGAGAGATACAGTGAAAGGACAGACAGAGCTCCTGGCTCACACCAGGAGGGGACAAGAGAGCCCGCAGTAGTGCGTTTTTCTAGTTGTTTTATAGGCAGTTGAGGATTTTTGAGAACCGGATAAAAGGCTTAGGGCTGTGGACTTGTTAGTGGTCCCTGAATATTAAATGTTAAATTAACACAAGAAATTTACTGCTCTGATTTCTCTCTCGGAAACTGGCGTCTTGGTCTTGGAGCATATCAAAAGGCCACCTGCCCAGCCCCTAAGGTGGGCTGAGGTATTGTCTGTTTGCTAAAGAGTAAGTTAAGAATCTTCTTAAACTTCCTGGATGTTAAAATGCAATCTTATCTTTAAGGTGGAATCCTTCCTGCCTTTTCTATATTGTTTACAACTGGGTCTGCATGCTAAATTAGTTGCCCAGTTTGCAAAATCACCTCATCAGACCTGAAGGAGGCAAGACAGCACGTAGGCGTGGGCCTTTTAGCATGCTAAAGTGAATCTTACACGTGATTAGCACAATAAAAACATGGGCTACTCTTCTTTACCTGGGGAATATTAACTGATCTCAGAGAAAAATGACCCTAGAGCTTAATGTTTAACAGTTTTGGTAGGGGGTTTCCTTGCATGTAGTTACATTGCTCTGGCCCTTGTGCTTCTCTCTTCCTTTTCAGGAAACTCAGCAGTGACAGCCTCCCAAATTGAGAGGTCTCTGCTCATGTCAGAAGGGCCAAGTAGGATAGCCCACACCTGGGACCCAGGGAAGCCTGTGCCCGTGGTGTTAGGGCCTTCTTTGATCTTCATTGTTTCTGGGCTGCTGGAGGCTAGGACACTTTGGTGCACCAGCAGCCTGCAAGGGAGGCAGTAGCAGCCACTGAGTAGGTCCAAGCTAATCTGTACCTTCCCTCCTACATCTTTTTCCCACTTAAGTCCCAAGCCAGTGTGCAGGCATCTTGGGGAGGAGTGTTGTATGGGGCTCCAGGAGCACCCCAAATTAATGCTTCCAAAGCAAAACAATGGAGATTTCTTAGTAGGACACAGTGGAACTGTGGAAGGGGAGAGGGGAGGGGCACGTTTTCTTCTTTCCTGTTCTTAGTCTCCACGTGGATCCTGAAATTTCCCTGCTCTGCCTCTTTTGAACAGTACAGATTCTAAATGCTGATTCTGTTCCCTGGGGCTTTTCCTTTCCCCCAACACATTCCCCCTTTGCCCCTGCTACCCAAATCCAAAATAAAAACTTCTTTCTATTTCGATGCAAAGTGCATAAGAAGTTCCTTCATCTGTGAAATGAAAACTAGTAATAACCTAATTACAGGGTTGTTCCAAGGAGTAAATGAGGTTAGGCATGTCAGTGGTAAGAGCACAAAGCCTGGCACTGCTAAGTGCCTAGTAAGTGCTCACTGCTATTACTATTAGGTATTGCTATTGGAAATTGAGCTGGTGACGCTGCAAGTAGAGATGACAGAGTGTTGTGTATACATACACACAGCACATTCCCAGAGATTAAAAAGTTGACAAATCAGTCACCCTTGAACCTCCAGGAGGCATCAGCAACCCCAAGGGCCCTGGAAGCCAGCTTTTGTGAGGGAGGAAGTGCTGCAAGGTTGTGTCAGGTGTCTCAGAACAGGATCCACGTAGGCCCTGAGCTACGCCGGCTGTGGGAGTGACAGCTTCCAGCTTTGCTTCCAGGGTGCTTTCCCCCTGCAGGACATGCAGAAACTTGGAGCTGTTTCCTGCAGGCACTGGGTCCTGCCAGCTGCCAAGATCCACAACTGAAACTCGGCATCTCTTGCCCAGTTTCAAGAGCGGAGTCTTTCCTGAGAGGATGCAAGGCTTCTGCATAATCCAGCCATCATTTCACTGCAGTCCCAGGGTTCAGTCATCCTCGATGAATGGGACGTTGCTGCCTGGTCTTCCAGAGTTTTCAGTGCGGCAGTGTGGGATGGAGTCAGAGAAGGTCTTTCAGAAACATCCTTTTCAGAGAAGGAAACACACTCAGCTCCGGGGCTGCAGTGAACTCATCTCTTTGGGGTGCAGAGGGACATCGGTATAGGAACCACAGGAGTGCCTATCAGGCCATGTGGCAGGCATGCTTTGCTTACAGTCAGAAGGGCCCATAAGTGAGTACTGTCAGCATGATGTGGTTAGGGGTGGTGTAGTGGGGAGGTCCAGGGCTCTGGAAAACAGAGGAGGGGTAACACTTAGCTGTCTGTGGCTGGGGGAGACAAATCCCACACTGGAATTTGAAGTAGGTTCCATTTCTGGGGGCTGCTGTCCCTGCCAGCCTGCTGACAAAGATGTGGGGCTTCCTGGGAGATCACTGGTGCCTCCAGCGGCCCTGCCAGGTGTGGAGTCTCGGCCCCAGTGACACATGAGGAAATGGGCTGTCAAGCCACAAGCTGACGTTTGAATCCAGGCCTGTCTGACTACAGCCTCCAGTATTTTTTACACCCCAAGTGACTCTACAATTCCCATTGTCCAGTGGCCAGCAGCATCAGACTGCATTCCTCCTCGTTAATAAAATAGCAAGCATTTGAGCATCTGCTCTGTGCTGTGCTCTGTGCCAGGTATTGGCATGTATGTCATTTCTACTTCTCACAGACTCTTTCCAGGTTAGGTTCATTGTTTCTGTTTTACAGATAAACTGAGTTTCAAGGATTGCCAGCCCAAGGTCACACAGCTAAGTGCCTGAAACTGATTTCAGCCCCATCTCTCAACCCCCACATCCATTCTCTTTCTACCCCTTGTCCATTACAGACACATCACAAGTGTCCTCTGACAATTTCCGAATGGAGCAGTTAGTCTGTGCAATGTTTTTCTTTCATCCTTACTGGGGCCTGTGTGAGCACCGGGCCCCAGCTCATACCCGCTAGGCCTCTGGGAGCGGGTGCCCTGCAGAGCCGGCGACCGGGTGCTTGTAGGTGACAGAAGAGGAAGAGGAGGTGTGGGGGGATCCTGTGGCTCTGACTGCTCAGCGCTGTCAGCAGAGGAGCAAGGCTAGTGGCTGCCAGCTCCCTGGGCCATGTGGATTTTTAGGTTTTCTGATGTTCCTTCTGCCTGCAGCACTGTATGGTGGGCTCCGTGGGGGGAGGCTGGCTTAATGACCCTCCCTTGACTGTAGAGGCTGCTTTGCATGGCTCCAGCAGAGAGCAGAGTCTAGGTGTCAGAAGAAGGAAACCTGCGCAGTGTCGGTTACTTAATGTAAAGAGGCCAGGGCACGCAGGGACCTTGTCTGCCTCCTCATTTTCCAGAAGATTTGGCCATGGGGACGGAAGCCTTCCAGATCACTGAGTGAGGCATGGCAGAACTGGATCCCCAAGGCCTGAGTTCCATTTCCTAGCAGTGTGAGCTTGGGCAAGCCGTCTGACCTCTCCAGGCCCAGCTCCCTCCTCTGTAAAGCAGCGGTAATACCCAGCAGGTTATTGTGAGGAACTCTGCTCCTTCAGGCAGAGTGCCTGGTAAGCCATTATTAATGAGTAATGAAGATGCATAGCGTGTGAGAGAAGGTAAGAGCGGGACAAGCCCATGGGCTCCCCCTCCCCTCCCAGAGCACATGGGGCAGGTGGCTGTGGCACCACTAGGCAGAGGGATAGGGCCTGTCGAGGACCTAAAATGGGAGTTCCTCCCTCTGCCCTGCCTCTTGAGGTCCTTAGGAAACTGCAGGTGGCAGTGCAGGTTGGGGCGTGGGGGCCTGTTTCTGGGAGCCAGGAAGTGCCCAGGGGATGGAGGAAGGAGTGAGGGAGGCTGAGACTGCCCTGCAGACCCCTCTGGCCCAGGTCCCCCGGCGGCTGTCTGTGATTCCTGGCACAGCTCATTCCTCTCCGTATGGCAGTCTCCGGAGGTTGGTGGCTGCCCGTGGGAGACCTGAGACTGCTTCTTCCACCTGGGGAGGTGGAGAAAGCAAAGCTGAGCGGGTAATTATAGACAGGCTGTTCCAGGCCGGCCCAAAGCAGTTCCCTCTATTCCCAGCATAGGCTCAGAGCCCAAACAGAGCAGCTTGGAAGAGGTCCTTGGGGGAGGGACAGTCAGCTGTTGTGTGCTGCCACCGAGGCTTCAGAAGAGGGAGGCCCAGCAAGCTTCTCTGGCTCTCACACAGAAGGCAGAGGGAGAAGGCCTGGTTTCTTACCCTCAGGAGTTTGGGATTTTGCTCAGGGAGGCCACCCTACATGAGTGACATGAGCCAACCTGACTCGGCGGAGAAGCTCTGTTGTAAATTAGGGAAATTTACCATGTCAGGAGACAGCGTGGTACATCAGTGGGGCTGGGGACTTCCTCATCCCAGTCACTTTCCCTGCCAGAACCTTCCTGTTACATTCAGATAGGGCCTAAACCCTTCTCCTGGCCTCCAGCACAGAGACCTCTGCCTGCCTCTCCAGCCTCATTTCCTGCCTCTCCCTGCACCATAGCCATCCTGGCCTCCTTTTGCTGGAACTGTCCAAGATTGTTTATGTCTCAGGGCCTTTGAACATACTGTGACTGCTGCCTGGAATGCTCTTCCCTCTTGTCATGGCTGGCTTCTTAGTCATCACTGAATGCCAGGCACAAATCCCACACCCTCTTTCCCTGACCTGCCCTAGTCCCTCTAGTGCTTAAATCATCCTGAAATTGTCTTGCTGACTGTGTTTGCTGAGGGCCACGTCCTTGGTGCACTGCTGTTATCTACCGTGTCTGGCACATAATAAATGCTCAGATGTTTGCCCCCCAAATGAAAATGGCTTCTGTTTCAGGATCTGCCAGTCACCCTAGGCATGTCACTTTTCCCCTTTGGAGACTCTACTTCCATCTCTGAAAGAAGAGTATGGAAGTCCAGAGATTCCCCTGGCATCACCTGGCTGTGGAAATGGCTAGGACCCAAGTGTGGAGGAGTAGGAAGTGGGCCTGGAGTCTTGAGCAGAGGTTAAACCCTCTGGCTTTTCCACCTAGAATTGTTGATGCAGTGGAGGGCTGGCCTGGGATCATAGAATATCAGCCAGACAGCTGATAGGCTTTGTATTCAGTGTCCACTTTGCCCCGCTGAGCTGAAACAAACAGCTGAGGCTGACTCTGTTCATTGTTGATTGCCAGGCTTTGGGCTTTAGTGGGATGGGCCATTTCTGCTTATCCAGGAGACTGAGCTTTTTCAGAGAAGGCCTGAACCTGTATAGGACTTAATTATACCCACAAAGAATGCGGGATGAGCTAGGGGATCCATTGGGTGAGACCTGTGATTTGGGTCTCTGAATGCATTAGTCCCTTTAAGAGAACATTCAAGAGATGGTCCTCCTGAGGGTTTTTGCAGACAGGCCCCAAAGGACACTTCTGAAATTGATGCCAGGTTTCTTGTTCAGGAAGCTATAGAATGACCTTGACAGACACTTAAGGTAGGAGAGAAAGCATAGGATTTTCTTTAGAAATAAAGTAAGAGGAAAGAGTTCTGGCTCATGCATGGAGGGGACAAGAGAGCCCGGTGTGATGCGTTGTCTAGGGGTCTTATAGGCAGACGAGGATTTTTTTGAGAACATGAAAAAAAGCTTAGGGGTGTGGACTTGTTAAGTAGTGTCTGAATATCTAAAATTAACTTAACACAAGGAATTTCCTGCCCGACTTTTCTCTGGGACACCTGTGTCCTAGGCTAGGCGCATATCAAAGGCAGCCTGCCCAGCCCCCAAGGTGGGCTGTGGTATTGTGTGTTTGCTAAAGAGTAAGTTAAGAATCCTGCTTCCCAAACTTCCTGGGTGTTAAAAATGTGCAATCTTATCTTTAAGGTAGAATCTTCCTTGCCTTTTAATATGCTGTCCACAGCTGGGTCTGCATGCTAAATTTGTTGCCCAGTTTGTAAAATCACCCCATCAGGTCTGAAAGAGGAAAGAGAGCACAAAGGCCTGGGTCTTTTAGCATGTTAACGTAAACTTACAAATGATTAGCATAATAAAAACATGGGCTACTCTTCTTTATCTGGGGAACATTAACTGATCTCACTGAAGAATGACCCTAGAGCTTAATGTTTAACACAGCGTTTTCGTAGGGGGTTTCCTTGCATGTAGTTACATTGCTCTGACTGCAAATATTCTGCCTTGCTTTTTCCGGCGGCCCTCCCCCTACTCTGACTACACCCACAGTCCCTGTCTCAATGCCACCTAGATTATTCATAGCACTGCATTTTCATCATTTAGAAATGAAAGGATTCTCTGTGCTAATCAAGTGGACACATGCCTTTATACCTTTTTTCCTTTGACAATTTCCTGATATTGATTTGGGGTTTAACCCATCCTTACTGATTCATGAAACAAAATGACAACTATTGTAAAGTACAAAATTCACAATTAGTCTTATGATTATTGATTTTTTTCATTCATTTTATTGTCACTCTTACATATATACCATTATTGTGTGAGTCAACTTGAGTGGTCTCTTCCAAGCTTTCCTTTCTGAAAAGGGTGTGAATATAGGTGATGGGCACACGTAATCTTCACCCCACAAGAGTAGCTGATCAAACACTCCGCTTTCAGCCTGAGCTCTGTGTATCTGCAGGGAGAGCCTAAACTTCTTCTAATCATCAGGTAGCCAGCTCTCTCACTTCTTACTCTTTCATTAGTATTTTCCATTGCAATTCATGTGTGCTTCCCCTCCATGTAATATGCCTGAATTTTTAATATATTAAATGCAAACTGGTGAAAATTGAAAAATGCCAAAATAAGAATCAGCATACAAATTTTTTCATGAATTTCAAATTTCCCAAAGGCTATTATTCAACCCCCATATGTAGAGGGTTCTAATTTGTTTAATCATAGATTAGTGGAACACTGCTATTGAAATTGTTGCTTAGAAACATGAATGCTATGTGGCATTGTGAAGCATTTTATTGAACTACTGCTGAACTATAACCCAGGAGCTTTAAATTGCTGAGCTGTTGAGAACAAGGCAGTTTCCATCAGTGGCTACAATTGCATAGGGAGATCATTGAAAATACATCGGTATCTGCCTAGATTATTCATCTCACTACGTTATCATTGTTCTGAGATGATTACATCCTATGTGCTAATCAAGAGCCATTGGGCCACCTGGACTCATGCCTTTCTAGCTTTTTCTGCCACTTGGTATGTTGCTTTTTCATATTCTTTATATAACC
Source organism: Smutsia gigantea (assembly GCA_032199065.1). Classification (NCBI taxonomy): domain Eukaryota; kingdom Metazoa; phylum Chordata; class Mammalia; order Pholidota; family Manidae; genus Smutsia; species Smutsia gigantea. The sequence continues at coordinate 170,766 of JAVSCE010020339.1, read as the reverse complement.
ATTACTCAAGGTGCAGAAGAACATGTGTGACAGAACACAGACAATAGCTACCTAAATGTTCTTGCCTAAAGGAGAGGTGCCCTAAAAGAGTCCTCTATGTGTCATTTGGGAGCCATAGTGATTCAAAAAACTCCAGCTGCTCTTAGGAATTTGTGTTTCATTATGTTAATCTTCACACAAGGACAGCAATTATAATTTGTATTTCTGGTTAAGTATGTAATTTACGTATAAAGTCACTAATTAGAGGAGCCATCTTGAATTAACATAGCTAAAGACAGGATGTGTCAACCAGCAGCAGGTAGTCAGAATGTAGCAATTTCAATGGGGAAGGGTACCCACCACTGATTTTCAAGGTTTCATTCACTGCCACTGTCTAGAAAGCTTTAATTGTGTGCTCTGGAGAAGTGACTTCTGTGTTTTTCCTCTCCTTTTTACGAATGAGGATTTCACACATTAAGCTATTTCTTTGTTATTAGTGTGTTGGAGACACATAACTTGACTTTCAGAACATATATCCTGGCCTTTTGCTGGAATTAAGCTTCATGATGTCAGGAATCTCTATCCTTTCTTTTTTTAATCTCTAATGTATCCCTAGAACCTAGCACATAGCAGATGCTTAATAGACATTTGTTGAATGAATGAATGAAAGTAATGGTGATAAAGGCCACCAACAGCCTTCAGATGTTAATGACTTCCAGCTTTCAGTGGACTGTGACTCAACTGAATGGGTGACCTGCAGGAGAAAGCTGCCATACCCTTGTATGGCAGGCACACATAACCGCAAAGTTATTTTTAAAGTTTACAAGCCTGATTCTGACTACTTAAAATTCCCCCTTAAGCTTACAAAAAGCAAATTCAAAGTGAAGGACAAAAGTTTTCAGGGGGTAATTAAACTGTTAGCTCTGCTATTATACCTTTGTCACCCTGTCCCCTGGCAGCTTAACAATTCATCTTTTCAGAGGAGAGGAAAAGTAAGCTGCACGCAAGAACTATAGCATTTACAGCAGCCTTACACTATTAATTTTAATAATGTGAAAAGATAAACACATGTTACTCACTCATAGCCAAATGGGCATCTATAGAGCCCTGCCCTGGTGTGGGCCCAATGTTTATAACACAGGCTCCTTTACCTCGGACCTTTTAGGCCACTGAAATGTTTTCACATTGCTTAATTAGAAAAAAATGCAAGTGACATGGGCTGTATTCCACTCAAAAATAAATGCCTTTAACAATATTTGTAAGACGACAGGTCATTTTCTTAACCAGTGCTCCCTTCCCTGCATTTTTAGAACTATAAACGATGAAGCAAGAACAAGATCACACAGCCTCCTGTTCTTATGTATTTTTTCAACATACTCTGGCTTCTGGAGGAAAAGACATGATTTTATTTTTTCATCCTAAATCTTCTGAAAGCTGTTATTCTTAGTTTCATATGATTCAACTGAATCAAATGCTGAAAGAATGAGACACTCTCTCCTGCAATTTCTTAAGTATGCATATAGAAAAAAATTACTGCTGGCAGGAGGAGCTGTCACTATGAATCTCAGCAGAAGTAAATTGTTTGGTATTTGTAATGCAGTATAATAGCTATAATTCCATTTGGGCTGCTGCCACTAATACGCTGATAAAAACTCTGAGTTCAGACCCAAGCCATGAGTGTATGGCTTCCACAAATGTCTCTGCATACTCACTTACAGAGACAGGTAACCCAATTCCATTAGAGATACCGTCTCTGACAACGAAGGGCCCAGACTAGCTCTTCCCACAAAGAGAATGCAAAAGCACAGTTGCATACTGACTTCAGAGAAGTTTTCTTATCAGCAATTATCAGGAATTTTCAGACATTTCCAGTTCCTGCAAAGTTGCAAGACAGTAACTTCAATGTGTTCATCGTTAGAAATTGGCTGAGAGAAAACACCTCTTTCTCATGAAAAGCAGTAACCGAATCAAAAAGGACAATCAAAAATTCAAATGTACCATCTCACATGCTTCAGGGCTGTGACCCTAATATTCACCTGTTGCCAAAAAGTTGTTTATTTAATAATAAAGCTTGTTTACTTAAATGATTGGAAGTCTGTAAATACACTCAGTTCCTCTTGTGTTTTGCGAGGGTGTGAAAGTAAAAACAAATGATGTCTGGAACTGTATGTCATCACATGAACATTTTAACAAGGGCAAAATAGAGTAGTGTCCCTAGTAAATACGGGCCCAGGGAGTAAGGAAGCTTGAGGTTCAGTCTTCTGAGTTGCTGGGGGATCTTACGTACATCACTTAAACTCAATTCCCAAGTCTACCTGGAGAAAATGGAGTAGAAATAATACTGCTATAATAATAGTATGGGCTTTGCTGGCAGAAGCGCTTTGAAAAGTAGTTGATATTTGGCAAGTTTATGTTTTATTTAACCTGCTGAATAAAAACATAGTGTACAATGATGCTCATTCTTAATGATCAAATAAACAGCCCCTGAAGGTGACACTGAACCTTTATGCAAATATATCCTCCTCCGGAGCCTGAAACCCTGGACAGTGGGCATCGCGGACACTCACTCTCCCACGTGGAGGACTGTGCTGCTCAGCGCACAGGACAGGGGAAATCCAGGCAGAAAGGCTGTTCTACAGAGCATGCCTGCCAAGCACACAAGCCACTGCATTATCTAAACACGACCTATTTGCTTCACTTGTCTGATATGCCTACCATTTTTTTCAAGAAGAGCAGCTCTTGATTTCTGCTCGGGTTCTCAACAATGGATTTTCTTCTGGCTTCTGAAATGTTTAGTAAACAGGCAGCCAAACGGAGTCCCAGTCTAAAGGAAGACATGATGATTTTTCTAGAATAGAAGAAAAATGATTCTTCATTTCAGTCTGTACACCTCATTCATATTTTCATGTTCGTTAACAAAAAATCACAGCTTTTTGAAAACCAGTCAGTTATGATATGAACACTTCACCATTTCACTTCTAGAGAACACCTAAGAGATAAAATCCTCCGATTGATTCAACCAGAAAACCATGTATATGGGGTCATGCACATGGGAACATGTGAACACAGTAACAACACAAGAAAATGTAAGGCAAGTTACGCAGCCTGAATTCTGTCATGTAAGTGAAACTTTTGCACTGAAGTATGTTATTCCCTTTTAAGCATCATCTTACTTAGCTTATCCGTGATTTTCTGTACTGTTTAACAAATAAGCATGATCCTGTAAGACCCAGAAAACAGGCCCTGCTCAGCCCCGGGATGGACGGCGACCCAAATACTCACAAGAGACCCGTCTTGATGCAAACAGCAAGAGGTTTATTGATTCCACCAGCACGCTGGGGTCAAGACTCATAACTTACGCAGGAGCAGAGGCTGACCCCGAGCAGAAATCACAGGAGGTTTTAAAGGAAAAGGGACCACAACCAGGGGGAGGCGAGGGGGAGGTCTGCTGATGATTCGATAGCAAAAATATTTCAATTAGGGTTTCACAGGGCTTTATCTTCACAGTAGGGTCTCACAGGGCTTTATCTTCACAATCTATCAGTTTTGGGGAGGATTACCTAGGCACGGGTTTGCAAGCTATTGTGTCATTGTGTTCAGGCCGGTTTTTATGACTCAGGCCAAGGGTCAGAGCCTACTTAAAATTTTCCTATTCTTTCAGGTGGTTTCGGGGAAACTGAAACTCAGGCCCTCTGATTTCTGAGGCTTTCTGGGGCCTGTCATGGCATTAGTTTGGTCCTTACATTCCCCACTTCTTCTTATGTATAGTTGTAATCATAGAACTAGAGTTCTATATTGTTAAAAAATTCTTTCTCAGAATTAGGTACGGACTGGTAATGCTGTCTTAACATTAAAATTTGTACTGCACTAATCCGTTCTCTAATAAAAGTTACTAATTTCTTCAGGATGCAAGGGCCAATAGTGAGTAACAAAAGCAAAATTAGAATAGGTCCTAAAAGGGAAGATATTAGAGTAGTAAACCAAGGAGATTTACTAAACCATCTTTCAAACCATCCTTGCTGAGACTCTCGGTCTTGCAGGCGTTTATCTAGCCTTTCCCTCAACTTAGACATGGAGTCTTTTATGATTCCAGAATGATCTACATAGAAGCAGCATTCTTCCCTCAATGCAGCACACAGTCCACCATCCTTCAAAAACAACAAATCTAGCCCTCTCCTATTCTGCAATACTACATCAGACAAAGAAGTCAGGGATTCCTCTAGTTTGGAGATAGATTGTTCTAAGGATCGTAAGTTCTCATCCATTGCAGCTCTCAACATCTGGAAGTGCTGAGGCCCTTGTATCAAAGCTGCAGTTCCAGTACTTACTCCAGCTGCTACTCCGAGATGGTGTAAGCGAAGCTTAAGAAGATTATCAGTCTTTTCCACGTGCCAGGACTCATTTTCTTCTGCCTTTGGTGCAGCTTTTAGGTGGGAGGCATGGAACCAGGCGGCTATTCCTTCGACCTTCACTGCAGTGGGAGTTGTCAGCAGGACTAGGTAGGGTCCTTTCCACCGGGGTTCGAGATTCCCAACACGGTGTCTGCGTACATAGACAGCGTCTCCTACTTGGAACTGGTGAGGGACGGTGGTGGTCTCAGTGGAGTAGGCCTCCTTCAGTTGTTCCCATGCCTGCTGGCGAACTACTTCTAGGGCTTTTAGGTGGACGAATATGGGTTGAGAAAGAACAGCATCAGGGTTATGTATGTTTCCTGTTCCCCATGGGGGAGTGGTCCTCCACATAAAAGCTCATAGGGGGTTAGTCCAAGACGCCCTGGGGTGTTTCTTACCCAGAACAGGGCAAAGGGAAGGAGAGCTGTCCAGTCATTCCCGCCGGTCTCTAAGGCTAATTTAGTCAAGGTCTGTTTTAGAGTTCTGTTCATCCTCTCTACCTGTCCTGAGCTTTGGGGTCCATATGCACAATGTAATTTCCAACTAAACCCCATTTGTTTGGCCAATCCCTGACTTACCTGAGCAACGAAGGCGGGCCCGTTGTCAGATCCGATTACCTTAGGGATTCCAAACCTGGGAAGAATTTCTTCTAATATCTTCTTGGCCACTATGTTGGCAGTTTCTGTCTTAGTTGGGTATGCCTCTACCCATCCTGTGAAGGTATCTATAAAAACTAGTAGATATTTATTTCCATATTTGGCAGGTTTTATTTCAGTAAAGTCTATTTCCCAGTAAGCTCCAGGTCGATCGCCCCGCAATCTTCGTCCAGGGGAGTGTCGGTTGGAACCTGCATTCGTCATGGCACAAGGGATACAGTGTTTAACTACAGCCTTGACAACCTCAGGAAGTCTAATTACATAGTAGGGGGACGATTTTATTGTCTTCTTTAGGTGTTTGGTCCCCAGATGGGTGAGCCGGGGGAGCTGTTCCACATATTCTTTAGCCTCCCTCTGGGGGAATATGATTTTCCCATTTTCTGTCTTTCTTAATCCTTGAGGCGTCTCTATAGTGTACCCTAGGCGATTCATGACCTGGCAATCTTCTCTAGTATACTGGAATTTCTCAGGGCTGGGCTCTGTCTCATAGTCACTCATTGCTGGCAATATTGGGGTTCCGTGAGCAGCTTTCTTTGCTGTCTGATCAGCCAACTGATTTCCTTTAGTTATCTTATCAGTGGCTTTTTGGTGCCCAGGACAGTGTATGATGGCCACCTTTTTAGGCAAATGCACTGCCTCTAATAGACTCAGAATTTCCTCTTTATTTTTAATTTCTTTACTTGCTGATGTCAGTATTCCTCTCTGCCGATAGATGGCACCATGTACATTTGCTGTGGCAAAGGCATATCTACTATCCGTGTAGATATTGATGGCTTTCCCCTCAGCTAGCCTCAAAGCCTGTATCAAGGCTATGAGTTCTGCCTTCTGAGCTGAGGTCCCTTCAGGTAGACTGCTTGCCCACACTGTCTGCTCTCCATCTACTACTGCAGCCCCAGCCATCCTCTTACCTTCAACTACAAAGCTGCTGCCATCCGTGAACCAGGTGGTACCGTTAGGCCAGGGGGTGTCTGTGACGTCACGTCTGACTCCAGTTTCCTCAGCCAGTATGTCTGCAAAAGTGTGAACAACTGGCTCCTCAGTGTCCTCAGGCAGTAAGGTAGCAGGGTTAAGGAGGGCAGGCTGGCCAAAAATGATTCTCTCCGTCAGCAGTAAGCTTTGGTAGTGGGTCATGCGAGCATTCGTCATCCACCAATTAGGAGGCTGGTGGATAACACTCTCTAGGGCATGGGCAGCAATTACAGTCACCTGTTGTCCCATAGTTAGTTTGTCAGCGTCCTTGACCAGGATCGCGACTGCTGCAATGGCCTTTAAGCAGGATGGCCATCCTCTGGCCACTGGGTCCAGTTTCTTTGACAGGTATGCCACCGGCCTCTTCCAGGGTCCCAAGGCCTGGGTAAGAACTCCCCTGGCTACTCCCCCTCTCTCCTTGCAGTAGGCACATTGATCTTTGTCAAGGGGTGGTCTGCCCATGCTTCTCGTTGTCTTCTGGCCCCTGTTGCTCAGGTTCCCTACCTGCCTAGGCCCTTGAAATCCTCTTTCTTTCTCTCCTACCACTGTGGCCAAAATTCTAGATAAGTTTTTCTCCTGTCTTCTGTCTCTTCTATCCTCCCTTTCCTCTCTCTCTCTCTCTTCTGCCTTTCTTCTTTCTCTTCCTCTGTCTCTCTTTTGTGATACACTTTCTCAGCCTCCTTCACTAGGTCCTGTAAAGTAAAATCCTGCAATCCTTTGAGGCACTGCAGCTTCTTTTTGATATCAGAAGCTGATTGCCCTATAAATGCCATAGCTACGGCTGCCCGCTGTCCCTCAGAGGTGGGATCAAAAGGAGTATAGCGCCTATAAGCCTCCATAAGTCGCTCAAGAAAAACTGAAGGTGGTTCAGTGGGCCCCTGAAGAATTTCTCTTACCTTAGCCAGATTAGTGGGCCATCGCGCAGCCCCCTTGAGACCTGCCACCAGAGCCCGGTGGTAGACAGTCAACCTCTCCCTACCTTCCGGAGTGTTGAAGTCCCAGTTGGGTCGAGTCAGCGGGAATCCAGCATCTATCACATGGGGAAGTTGGGAGGGTTGCCCATTGTCTCCTAAAACATTTTTCCGGGCTTCCAACAGGAATCTCTTTCTCTCTTCCATGGTGAAAAGAGACTGCAACAGTTGCTGGCAATCATCCCAAGTGGGTTGGTGGGAGAACATGAGAGACTCTATTAATCCAGTAAGTCCTACAGGATTTTCTGAAAAGGAAGCATGATTAGCCTTCCAATTATATATATATCTGCAGAAGAAAATGGCCAATACTGCATGGGTTGGACTCCGGGGGGTGGCACGGGAGGGCCATAAACTCTAAGTGGGAGGATTACATTAGAATCCGGCCCATCCCCAGGAGGGGACCCTCTACGATTTCGGGTACCCGCCGCTGGGCCCCCCACTGCTGCTGGTAAAGGGGGAGCATTGGGCCCTTCTTCTTCCCTTTCTTGCACTACCAGCTGAGCAGGTTGTGGCTCAGGGGCTGGAGCAGGTTCTGCCGCCTGTTCTAGTTAATACGGGGGAGGGCAAACTTCCGGCCATTCGGGAGGAGATTCTACTTCAGGATATATTTTAGGTTTCGGGGTTCCTGCAGTTCTGCTTCTATTTAGTACCAACACTTGAAACTTTGGTTTAGACATAAAAATCAAGACTATTTCTCAAAGCTAATTTCATAAAATATCAAAGCAATACAGAAATAAAGTTACTAAAAGGTAAAGAGGTGCCACCATTTTAAAGATCAAAGTAAACATCAGTTTCTCCCTTATAATTACAATTATTGAAAGTTTTTCTATATTCAGTTGTATGTGTTCATCTTTAAAGTTATTTATGAAGAAATCTTTTCTTCAATTACAACAATGAACTATTGCAGCTCAAAACTGGAATGCTACAAGCAAAACAACTTCACACTTTAATAAGTATATGAAAAAGATATTACCCATAGTATGATACACAATTTCAGTAGGGTCCCATCTATCCACATTTTAAAAAGACTTATGGGAGGAAGGGGTAATATATAACAATTTACTGACTTACAGGAGAGTGCAAGTGAGGGAGCCTTGCTGAAAGTGTATTGCTGGCCTTACATACCTGCTCCATGCTGACCCTGCAGAAACAGTGCAGTCTCTCAAATCAAGTACATTTCCAAAGAGAGAAACAGAGAGAGGGAGGGAAGGAGAGAGGCTTGATAACTTGGGTGTGGGGGGAATCAGTGGCCCATTAACTGCAGTGGAAAAATACAGTGCAAAGTCAATCTTTGGCCCCTTTAAAAAACACTGGATACGAACTGAAAAAAAGCAAATGCTTCCAGGTCTTACAAGAGAAGCTTTGCCTGTTAAGAAAGCTTATTGCCAAAGTATACAAGAAGCTGCCTAGTTTATTAAATCAACTGTCCAGCCCAAGCTGAAGGTGCAGACATTCTGTAATCCAATTTCAAAAAGTTAACAATAAATTAACAACAGACCTCTCCCCATACTCTGAAATGAGATTCTTACATTTAGAAAAATCTCCCTGTAAATGAATACAGGCAGGCCTGAATTTCTGAGGCCAGGATCACTTGGATTCCTCCCTCCCACCCCCATCTTCTGTAGCTGTAACACCTCTGCCATCTTCTGCTGCAGGGGCTGCCCAGGGATGGCAGGGATACAAGTCCAAACCCTCTACTGCTCAGTTGTTCACTTTAATACTCAGAGAAGAGAGGAAGACAGCTTTTGTTATGAGAAATTACTTTTACACAATATGGACAAAGAAGTACATGATGAAAGGAAACAATCAAAACAGCAGTTTTCCTTACTGGTTACATGATGTAGGGTTGGTGGTCAGGGTGAGAATCTGGTTTTGGCTGAAAAACAAGATTCTTTACTGCAAAAATTAATTCTCTGTTAAAAGTACCCTCAGGAGGCCAACCTACATTGAAGGCTGGCCATTCAGTCAAGCAGAGGGTCTGCCATTGTCTTTTTCTAACTTCTACAGACAAGTCATGGGCCCTATTCTTGACGTCTGTCCAGTGGTCCAAAGTCAGAGACAAAGGGGTTGTCACAGTCTGTCCCATTTTGGTCGTTTCTAAATACACAAAAACAGCAAGCCACAAAATGACAAAAGACGCCAACAAACACTTTCCTCCTCTTGTTTTCCACAGACACGAGAGGTATTCAGATGGGGGAGGGTCCCTCCGTTGAATCCGCTCAAACCGGACTCTTTCCCCTTCCAACAGATGGGCAGAAATATCCCCCGTTTCACACCCAGGGGCGTCCCCCAGGGTTGCAGCTTGTGGCCCCTGGCACATCTGCCTTACCACAGCTTTCCGTTCCCTTACTTGAGCGGCGAGCAGCTGCCAAACCGAAAGCGCTTTTCACAGACCCAGATATCTGACAGAACAAACAGGCGCCGGCGCACACAGAAACTTAAGGATCCTTCGCTTACCTCCAAGTGGGTCTCTGGAGAATAGGGTGGCCGCAGATCCCGGACGAGCCCCCAAATGTAAGACCCAGAAAACAGGCCCTGCTCAGCCCCGGGATGGACGGCGACCCAAATACTCACAAGAGACCCGTCTTGATGCAAACAGCAAGAGGTTTATTGATTCCACCAGCGCGCTGGGGTCAAGACTCATAACTCACGCAGGAGCAGAGGCCGACCCCGAGCAGAAATCACAGGAGGTTTTAAAGGAAAAGGGACCACAACCAGGGGGAGGCGAGGGGGAGGTCTGCTGATGATTCGATAGCAAAAATATTTCAATTAGGGTCTCACAGGGCTTTATCTTCACAGTAGGGTCTCACAGGGCTTTATCTTCACAATCTATCAGTTTTGGGGAGGATTACCTAGGCACGGGTTTGCAAGCTATTGTGTCATTGTGTTCAGGCCGGTTTTTATGACTCGGGCCAAGGGTCAGAGCCTACTTAAAATTTTCCTATTCTTTCAGGTGGTTTCGGGGAAACTGAAACTCAGGCCCTCTGATTTCTGAGGCTTTCTGGGGCCTGTCATGGCATTAGTTTGGTCCTTTCATTCCTTTTGTTAAATGAGACTTACTGGAGAAACGCAGAAAAGAGGAACGAGGGAGATTATTGAACATACTGATTCTTATAAAAACTATTCTTCTCACAAAAAAGAGAAGGTATCTTTGTGGGTCATGCCGTAGGCAGTATAAACAAACAAAAGTGACTTGTTTGGGTGCTTTACATGACAACTACTTGTCTGAGTTCCTCTTGTATTTTGATCTCCAAAGTTGCTAAATCAGTTTATAACCTTTTCACAGGACTTTGTTCTTTGAACTGAAATCTGACACACAGTGATGTTACTCAATGCCAGAAATGTGACTGATCGTCAAAAATGGATTAATTACAAAGGTTTTGGAGGCTGCTTCCTTTTTAGTACTTCAGAATGGCATTTTTCAACTCTAAACATCTTTCAACCTTGAAAGATACTATGAACTACAGAAATTTAAATATCTCAAAATAATAAAAAGAATTTCCCTTTTCAAGGTCACACCATCCTATTTTTAGCCACTTTTAAATATCATAATGAAAAATGAATGTGGTCCTCATGAATTCATTCAACAAATATTCGATAAGGGCGTTTTGTGTCAGGTAATGGTTTCCAATGTAGGCGGTACTGCAGTGAATGGTGTCCAACTCTGGGACAAACGTTTAGCTTCTGAGTTTCAGCTAAACTACGCTGGTGCAAATAACAGAGCTCTGGAAGCATAAATCCTCTGGCTTCTCTGTTCGCTAAGATTGTTCTTTGGCCTAATCCTAACCTAGAGGGAATGCAGGGCTTCGTGGCTATTTCAGGTTTGTAGGCAGGCTTTCATATTGTGACCAACATCTCATAATTGAAAATTCATAAAAATAAGATCATTAGGTTTTTTTCAGCCATTAATAACACTGTTGTAACAAAGCAGCTCAGACCGCTCGCGTTTCTATGTAAACAAAAAATTGCTTTACCCAAGGGGTGTGGGCGTCCTCTGGCTTTCATTTGTTTTCAGTGTGTTTATGTAGCCTAACTGTCTCATCAGGCACTTTCCCAACATAATTATGCTTTTTAACAAATGGTATTTATGGCAACCCCTAACAGTGCAAAAGAAAGGATTAGTTTCATCCTCTCGTTCCACATTTGGATTCCCTGTTGACAGCTAAATCACACAAAGATGGTGTTAGAAAAATCTACCTTCACAGCAAAAGCTGAAATTTGCAGCAAGCAAGCTTTTGGAGAGGAGTCAAGCTTGTTAGTAAAAAGGGTATTTCTCTCCCACCTTCTCTAAGAAAGTGACCCAGAGCTATCCCCCCAAACACCTTGTGGTTTGGGAGAATGCGATCGAGTCCGGTCATTCCTTCGGTCACCATTCGACTACTTCCGGCCATAGACCAAAAACCTGCCTCTCCACCCGCGGGGAGCGAGGCGGCTCGGACGGTTCCGCCGGGTCACCTGCCTCCTGGGCGCGCACCACCGTTGGCACTTCAGAGGCCGCCAACAGGCTCGCCGAGGGGCGGTAGCGCGAGTTCGGGGCTGGAAGCCGCCGCTGGTTCTCTGTGCGCGGTTCCGCCCCGGAGTGTCCAGGGGCCACGTGGGCCAAGGTAAAGCGAGGGTCTCGGCGAGGGCCCCGGAGGCTCCCGGCAGCCCCACGGGAGTAGCATCTGCGGGCGGCAGGGTCGGGGAGCAGGGGGAGACGGGCGGCGACGCTGCCCCGGGACCGGCTTTCGGGACAGCGGCCGCGCCAGCCGCTTCGCGGCTTGGGAGGGAAACCGACCTGCCCACGGAGGAGCGGCGGGTAGGAGGGCACCCGGCCGAGTAGTGGAGCGGGAGCGGCGCGCAGCTTCCGCCGCCGGCCCCGCCTCCCCGGCGCTCCAGCCGCGGCGCGCTGCTGGGTCCGCTCTGCAGGTCCCCGTCCCCGACCCCACCCGGCCCGACCCGGATCCCAGCCCGCGGGCCCGCGTCCCTGGAAGCTTGGCGTTGTTTTTAGGATTGCCTTCTGACCGCCTCGGCTTTATCTTCGAACTCTACAGTTTCCATGCAAATGAATGACTTTTTAAAAGGGCACTGGAATCATTACCCATCGAACGTACGCCAGCAAGGGGCTCTTTTCTCTTGTTTACGCACACACCCCTCACTATATGCCCTCCTGAGAAATAGTGCGTGTGAGCACTTGTGAATATGAACTGGACCCACCCCAGGACAAAAGCAGTACTTGTACATGTCCATTTGGTCGAAGTTACAACCAATATGGACCAGACATTAAGCATCTCCCTTTTCTCTAGGCTAGTGAACCTTGAGAACACATTTCTCTCCAGAAAATCAGGGCCTGCTTTTGTTTTTAATATAGCAAGGATTAAATGTCACCATTTGATCCAATTTTGTTCCTAAAGTGAAATAATCACTAAATAACTACTTTGACGGAATAAATTAATTTTTAAATCTATTTTTTATTTTCTAATTATACTTTTTAAACACATATTTGAGGAAATTAACATTTATGGGGACATTTGGTTTCTAGCCTAATGTGGCATAAAAATAAGTAACATAACGAATGTTAAAAAAAATCCGGTTCATGATGCTTCTCACATCGTCATCATTGTACTTAGATGTCACAACAGTATTATGTGTGATTGGGTCAGATCCAGCCTTCTCCATCTCGGAGTGCTGGCAGGTAGGAGGGTTGTTGGAAGAGGGGAAGTTAACCTCAGGATCCTGGATTCATTCTAAGGCTGGTAATTACATTCTGCCAGCCAAAATTCATCCCATAATTTTAATTGGATAAATCCTTTCTGGCCTAAGCTACCGCTATGCCTGTCAAACTGTTGCCGCATTTCACCCCAGAGGTGTCTGTGTTTTAGTTGCAAGAATCAGTCCCTTTGAGGTTGGCTTATCAGTTTAAATCCTTATAGTGCTTTGGGATCCTATGGAATTAAATATATATTTAGGTATTTTTTTCTACTGAATCTGCATAGAAATGCATAAAATAGATATATGCCCAGGCTAATGCCTAAAAACCAATCCCCATCTAAATCCCCATCTAATGTCAGCAGATAATTTCGAGAGGTTTTAACCAGCTTGATGTCCCTAACTCTCTTCTTTCCTTTTGAGAGCTTTTACTGCCTATAGCTTTTGCTCCCAGTTTCCAAAAAAAAAAAAAAAGGACTACAGAGCCCAATGTTTCCTTCCATGTTGGACAGTGGACCTGAAGCTTCTCTAGTTCATCTTTCCATACAATCTTACGATGAAACTACTTGCTGAAATGAAAGACAGACTAGTAATATTACCTCTGGTCTTATCGTATCCCTCCAGAGAAAACAGTGTGACTCCAGGGGGCTTCATGGTTCTAACTAGCAACAGCCAAGAACTAAAGCTTCTTCCTCACTGACTCCTCATCCTCTCTGTCACAGGGCTGTGGAGGCTTTAAGAAAACATTTCTGAAATCATCAACATCCACAGCTGCTCAGGAACTAAGGTTCATCCCTTTCTCCTCTCTACTGGTGTCAAACACAAATGGAGAAAAAGCGGGGCCCCAGCGTTCCTTATGGAGAGGGTCAGACTCTGCCCTTGCTGGAGAACTCTAAGTATGTCTTTTGGGAAAAGGCGAGGAGACAGATACCAGCAAGTCTGAGGAGTTTAGCAGTAAGATTGAAAGTCTTATTTTGTTTTCTAAGAATGGAAAGGTACCCTTGCTGTTGGCTTAGCTCGATCACATGTAATCCTGCCCGTTTCATGATTTAAAGGGGCTTTATGTCCCATTTACAATGTATGTGCGTCAATGCACTTACGCTTTGGAGGGATTTTGAGACGTGAGGTGAATGTGTTATTGTGACTCATTTTTCCTGTCATCTCAACATTTGGGCATTAGTTCCTTTGCTCATTATGGCACCTGATCAGAAACAAACACTGGAAGAGAGCACGGCTAAAAGTCCCGAGTCAGTTCTATCAATGACAACTTTTTCCTGACACTCCCATTGGTTCCCTATGAGACAAATAGGACTCTTGTCTGTACCCTTCATTTTCATTTTTGCAAGAAGGGTGAATGCAGTTCTTGTACGACCCTTCCCTGACCCATCAGGACTGAGGCAGGTTGCACTCCAGGTGGCTTCACAGACCTGCCCACATGCTGCTAGAGCATGGTGGCCAGAGTGGGGTGAGCAAATGAGGCACTCACCACAGGTGTGGAATTTAAGTGAATGCCAAAAACTTGGTAATGCAATATTTTAGAAAGTCAAAATTAATGCAAAATAAGAAATCAGATGGTGTACCAAATACCACAATTTGAAGTGAGGACAGGCCCTTCCCCTGCACTTGCCCAGCTCAGTCCCACTCTCCCCACCCTGATCCCTACAGGGTGGTTGCATTCCCCTTTGTGCCAGAATCTTCCTGATTGTAGGGTTGAGAGGAAACTGCACTACTCTGCCCTGCCTGCATCCTCTCTTCAGGCCCCCAAAATGGGCAACAAAACCAAAAATGTCAAGGGTAGAAATTTCCAGGTCAGTGGATACATAATTTATAGTCTGTTCAGGAGTTTCCTAGACTTCCATGTAGAGGAGACTTTGCCAACTTATCTCAAATAAAGCAAATCCTTATTAGAACAGGCAAAAGAATCAACTCTATTAAGTTAATACATTTCATTACCTACGTATCTAATACATTCCAGAATATGGTAGTTACAAAGTTTCCTATTTTGTGGAATTTTGAAATAACATTTTAAAGAGCATTTTAATAACTGCTGTGGATCTGTTTTCTATTTTCATGTTACAGCATTTACCTGTGTTCAGGAAAATGTGAGTAGAGAATTGCCCTCAGAAGGACAGAGGTCTAATTCCTAATGCAGTATTTTCTTTGGAGAATTCACTTTCACCACATTTTCACACTGTGTAAGATCTTGTTTTACCTTCCTCCCTCTTCATGAAACATGAAAAGATTATCTTTCTTTCATATAAATGTGGTCTGATAAATGAACGATCAACAAAGTGATGTTAGTTGTCATTCTAGGACAACTGCAGAAGTGCTTTTAATTACTTGTATTAAATTATTTGAATCGTGATATTATGAAATATGTGTTCTAGTAGTCATTTTCTAAAATGGCAAATAGGTTTCATTGATGCCATTTTTAGTTTGGAATGGGGGAAGCTATGCTATTCAATTACTTTAAATGAAGTAAAGGAGCTTGATGTACAGAAAGAAGTTATAGCCACTAAAAGAAATACCTCCATTGCCCAAACATCTCTCTGCCTTAATTATGGGAAAGATCTCTAGTCATGTTTGTCTTAATGAAGAAGGAAAAACACCTGCAAAATTTCGAGAATTAACTTTTTTTAACCTTAATATGTGAGAAATGTCTTCCCCTTTACACAATATGGATTGGATTGGATTCCTTCTCTTTAATTGGCTAATCTCTTTATCATGAAAGACCAGTAGACTAGAATGTAAGCATAGTCATTAAATTGGAATAGCTTGTTATGCATTCTATTCATTCACACTCGGAATAGCTCATGTAACTAGGCAAAAGTTAAAAGTCTATGATCCACCCACCCCTTAATTCATTCCTCACCTTTTTTCACCTTCCATGTAGTCATTCAGTTGTGCATTCTTTGATTATGGAACCTAGGCATTGAATGAGGTGTCTCCTAGAGCCTCTCTACAAGCCGGTCTGCTATAGCTATTATATTGCAGATGAAAGCAATTCCTAAAATAGACTGAAAATTTTTTGCTGAAAATTTGTTTCAACTTATGGGACTATAGTACAATTATTTCTAAAGCTCTTATAATTCACAAAATGTATCTTATTATATCCAGAAAAATGTTTAGAAACATTTTCCCCTAAGGAACATGAATATTTGTTTTGTTACAAGCTTTTATGAATAAATATTTTAAAATTCCAACCAGTGGATGATGGCTGCCAAATTTCATTGAGAAAGATGGCACATCTGTGACAGTTCAATAGTAGCCAGTCCTGCTCTATGCTCTTGTAGGCAGTTCTGTACTGCTGTTGTTTGATGTCCTACGTAGATGCAGGTGATTGTCAACTCTTACTGACACCAAAAGGGTAACCTCCTGTATGCACAGGAACCAAAGACCCTGAACAGAGGCAATCATGTGATGTCTACATATCTTAATTCACATGTATGCTCTGAGCCTTCCCTTGCTTTGAGAAAGAGCCCTTTTGAAGAAAATCAGTGCTTCTGCTGTTAAGCAGATCTCCAAGCTCTGTCTCTCCAGGACAAGGTTTGAATAAAGTTTTTCCTGCTGATTTGTCTTTTACTGTATATCTCAGTGTTTGAAAGGATTTAACTCTTTAAATGTATTTTTATTATATTTAATTAGAAAATGTCTAATTTCTTAGGAAAAGGTAGGAAAGATTCATTTTTTATACTGTTGTATTTCATGTTTTCGTTATCCTACCTTGTGCCTCTGTTATTATGCAACTCTTTTAGCTTGAAGTTCTGTTTTTGGAAATGATTTGGAAATAAAAATTCATAGCTGCTAGGTCAGAGGAACCTTAGAGATCATGGTGTACCTCCTCATAATCTGCTTGAAACGATGCTGGACCTGGAACCACGAGGCAGTAGAGGTGGAAGCAGAGCCGGTGCTGAGGTGGGGTGGGGTGCCCCTATAGTCTTGCGCTCTCTCCGCTGCGGCTTCCTTGGCCCCTCTCAGAACCTGGAGGTGTCTTTGAAAACCACCAATTAGTTCAACCACTCTTCTGGGGTTTGAAAAAACCCTTTTTATAACATCATACAAAGTTCTCACCTTTTGAAGATTAACACTTTATTTTCAAATGAGTCCATCATGCTGCCTCAAAATGCAAGCAACTACTTTTCAAATTATTGAATGGGTTTTAATAATTTCTGTGGAGGAAAATAGATGTGAATGAATATTCAAGTCTGAAACGATCCATCAAAGGCTTTAATTAATATTAAAGGAAATGTAGTATAGAAACCAGAAGGATAAAGATTTGGGGGAAAGAAAAAAAGATTTAAAAATCTGCCGTCACAAGGATAGATAATTACAGTGAGATAACAGGCACGGCGTCTAAGTACGGTGTTACTAACCAGCTGAGCAGACTGAACTACAGCCCTGCCCTTCCCAGTACCTCTGTCACTTCTAACATCAGTATTTTTATTTCTCTATTTGGGGTAAAAGGATGGCAGTCTCTTCATAGGAAATTTCTGTATTTTATTGAGATATGGGGCCAATTTTTCTCAAATATCAAACCTTAATATTTGAGAAATGTCTTCCCCTTTACACAATATGGATCGGATTCCTCCTCTTTAATTGGTTAATCTCTTTATCATGAAAGACCAGTAGACTAGAATGTAAGCATAGTCATTAAATTGGAATAGCTCCCTGCTCCATTTCTCTTCCTCCCACTGGTGAGCTGGGGTGGGGGAAGGGCTTGGGTCCCGCCGGGCCACAGCTTTGGTACATTACCCTGTTCTGTGAGGTCTTCTCTTTTCTCCAGGTGTATGCAGTCTGGTGCAGTCCTCTTTCCTGTTGCTCTTTCAGGATTAGTTGTGTTAATTATATTTTCATATTACATGAGGTTTCAGGAGGAAGCCTCTGTCTCACCTCTCACGCTGCCATGTTTAATTCCAGTTTGCTAGTTCCTTACAAAACTAAACAAACTCTTACCATATGATCCAGCAATTATACTCCTTGGTATTAACTCAAATGACTTGAAAACATGTCCATGCAAAAGTCTACAAACAAGTGTTTATAGCAGCCTTATTCATAATTGCCAAAACTTGGAAGCAACAAGATATCCTTCAAAAGGTAAATGGACAAATAAACGGTGGTATATCAATACAATGGAATATTATTCAGCAAAAGAAAAAGAAAAGAAATGAGCTATTATGCCAAAAAAAGACACGGAGGGAACTTGAAGGCACATTACTAAGTGAAAGCTGTCAATCTGAAAAAGCCTGCACATATATGATTTCAATTATATGACATTCCAGAAATGCTAAAACTGTGGAGACAGTAATAAAAAGATCAGAGATTGCCAGGGGTTCAGGGAGAGGGGGGAAAGTAGGCCTGAACAGGTAGACCACAGGAGAAACTAAGGTAGTGAAATTATTCAATAAGATATTGTTTTGGTGGATACATGGCATTACACATTTGACAAAATTCATAAAATGTAAAATATAAAAGCTGAATCCTAATTTATGGATATTAGTTAAAAATGATGTAATAATATTGAGTCATCAATTGTAATAAATGTGCCATCTTCATAGAAGGTGTTAGTAATAGAGAAACTAGGGTGGGCAGATAGGGGGAATATGGGAACTCTCTGTCCCTTCCACTCAATTTTTTTGTAAACCCAAATCTGCTTTAAAAGTAAAGTTGTGATTTTAAAAATTTACATATATATATATACACACACACAGTATATATAAAATTCATGCACTTAAAAAAATGAAAAAGTTGTACTTAAACTGAGGTAATTCCCAGAAACAAAGGCAGCCCAAGGCTTCAGGGACTAAAACTAGGGATTTGATTTCTCTCTTGTTTACATTATCAAGTAAGCAGGCAAGTTTTCCTCACATATCAGGGATATTGACACTTCCCTCTCCTCCCTCCAGAAAGGGAGGAAATGAGCTCTTATATGCTTTAATTAGTGCCAAAAAGGCCTAGATTAATATCTGAGGCTGGTGGCAATGTGGGGAATCACGAATACTAAGTTAACTAGCAAATTATATTCAAGCTTTGAAAAATGTTGCCTGCAGTAAGTTGAAAATCAAGTCTAATGAAAATTTTTTAAATTGAACTTTTTTCATATAATTGTAGATTCATGTGTAATTGTAGAAATAGTGAAATTTTATGTACCCTTTGCTCAGGTTCCACTAATGATAATATCTTGTAGAACTACAGTAATTTTCTTTGCTTTAAAATCTACTATTGTCTGATATTAATATTGCCCCTACTGCTGTACTTTAATGTTTGCATCATATGTGTTTTAAACATTCTGCCCTTTTACTTTTTTTACCTGCCTCTGTTGTATATTTGAAGTGAGTTGTTTATAGACAGCATATATAGGTCAGACATGATTTTTAATCACTTCTGCCAATCTGTCTTTTAATTAGTGTGCTTAGACTACACTTAATATAATTATTCATGAGTTTAGAGCTGCATTCTGCCATTTTAAATTTTGGCTTGTTCCGTTCCCCTGCTCCTGCCCCTGAATGCTATCTTCTTTTTCTTGCCTTTCTAGGAGTTATTTGAGCATTCTTAGAAATCCATTTTGATTTGTCTATAGTGTTCTTGAATGTACCTCTTTGCATAGCCTTTTATGTGGTTTCTGTAGGTATTAAATTATGTATCCATCACTAACCAGTTTACTGTTGGCATCACGTTACCAAGTCAAGTATAAAAACCTTTGTTCTATTTTCTCTTCCCCATTTATAATGGTCTTAAACATACCCTCTGTACATAACGTGTATGTGTGTGTGTACATAAATATATATAGAGAGAAGAAATATTATTGCATCAGATAGTACTGTAAATTTTTGCTTCAAATCTCAAACATAATTTAGAGAATTCAAGACTGATGTCATATCAAAGAAGGCTCCTTCTAATGAAAGGTCATGAACATTTACTCCTATTTTACTTCTAAGAGTTTTATAGTTTATCTGACACTAGGTCTATAATCCACTTTGAGTTACTTTTTATGTGTGGTGTAACCAGGGGGTCCACCTTCATTCTTTTGTATGTGGATATCCATTTGCCCCAGCATCACTTGTTGAAAAGACGTCTTTCTTCATTAAATTATCTTGGCATCTTTGAAAATCAATTGACAATAAATTTAATGTTTATTTTTGGACTCTCAATTCTATTCCATTGGTCCATATGTGTAGTTTATGCCAGTACAACACTGTCATAATTACTGTAGCTTTGTATTAAGTTTTGAAATGGGGGAATTGTGAATCCTCCAACTTCGATCATCTTCCTTCAAGACTGTTTTGGCGATTCTGGATCCTGTGCATATCCACACGCATTTTAGGATTAGTCTATACATTTATGCAAAATGGCATCTGGGATTTTGGTACAGATTGTGCTGAATCTCTAAATCAATTTGAAAAGAACTGTCATCTTAACAGTATTAAATCTTCTGATCCATAAACATGGGAGTGTTTCCATTTATTTAGGTTTTCTTTATTTTATTTCATAAAAAAATTTTCTAAATAATTTATTTCGGTATCATTAATCTACAATCACATGTGCAATATCATGGTAATTAAACTACCCCCTTAATCAGGTCCCCCACACCAACCCCATTACAGTCACTGTCCATCAGCGTAGTGAGATGCTATAGAATCACTACTTGTCTTCTCTGAGTTGGACAGCCCTGCCCATGACCCCCAACAATACATCTGCTAATCGTAATGCCCCCTTTTCCCCCTTGTCTCTCCCTTACCACCCATCCTCCCCAGTCCCTTTCCCTCTGGTAACTGTTAGTCCATTCTTGGGTTCTGTGAGTCTGCTGCTGTTCTGTTCTTCAGTTTTTTTCTTTGTTCTTATGCTCCACATATGAGTGAAATCATTTGATACTTGCTTATTCAGCTTGGCTTATTTCACTGAGCATAATAAGCTCTAGCTCGATCCATGTTGTTGCAAATGGTAGGATTTGTTTCTTCTTATGGCTGAATAACATTCTATTGTGTATGTGTACCACATCTTCTTTATCCATTCATCTACTGAAGGACACTTAGGTTGCTTCCATTTCTTAGCTATTGTAAAGAGTGCTGTGATAGAAATAGGGGTGCATATGTCTTTTTGAAACTGGGCTTCTGCATTCTTAGGGTAAATTCCTAGGAGTGGGATTCCTGGGTCAAATGGTATTTCTATTTTGAGTTTTTTGAGGAACCTCCATACTGCTTTCCACAACTGTCGTACTAATTTGCATTCGCACCAGCAGGGTAGGCGGGTTCCCTTTTCTCCACATCGTTGCCAACATTTGTTGTTGTTTCTGTTTTGGATGTTGGCCATCCTCACTGGTGTGAGGTAATATTTCACTGTGGTTTTAGTCTGCATTTCTCTGATGATTAGCCATGTGGAGCATCTTTTCATGTGCCTGTTGGTATCTGAATTTCTTCTTTGGAGAAGTGTCTATTCATGTCCTCTGCCCATTTCTTACTAGGACTATTTGCTACTTGTTTGTTGAGGACGTCGGTTATTTATATGTTTTGGGTGTCAACCCCTTATCGGATACATCATTTATGAATATATTCTCCCATACTGCAGGATGTCTTTCTCTACTGATGGTGTCCTTTGCTGTACAGCTTCTCAGCTTGATATAGTCCCACTTGTTCATTTTTGCTTTTGTTTCACTTACCCGGGGAGATATGTTCATGAAGAAGTCGCTCATGTTTATGTACAAGAGATTTTTGCCTATGTTTTCTTCTAAGAGTTTTATGGTTTCATGACTTACATTCAGCCCTCTGATCCACCCTGAGCTTATTTTTGTGTATGGGGTTAGACAGTAGTCCAGTTTCATTCTCTTACATGTAGCTGTCCAGTTTTTCCAACACCAGCTGCTGAAGAGGCCGTCATCTCCCCATTGTATATCCAAGGTTACTTTATCAAATATTAATTGACTGTACATGTTTGGGTTAATGTTTGGATTTTCTATTCTGTTCCACTTGTCTGTGGGTCTGTTTTTGTGCCAGTACCAAATTGTCTTGATTACTGTGGCTTTGTAGTAGAGCTTGAAGTCAGGGAGCGTAATTCCCCCTGTATTATTCCTTCTTCTCAGGATTGATTTGGTTATTCAGGGTCTTTTGTGGTTCCATGTGAATTTTAGAATTATTTGTTCCAGTTCATTGAAGAAAGCTGTTGGTAGTTTGATAGGGATTGCATTGAATCTGTAGATTGCTTTAAGAAGTATAGCCATTTTGACAATATTTATTCTTCCTAGCCAAGAGCATGGGATGTTTCCATTTGTTAGTGTCCTCTTCAATTTCTCTTAGGAGTGTCTTGCAGTTTTCAGAGTGCAGGTCTTTCACTTCCTTCGTTAGGTGTATTCCTAGGTATTTTATTCTTTTTGATGCAATTGTGTATGGAATTGTTTTCCTGATTTCTCTTTCAGTTAGCTCATCAGTAGTGTATAGGAGAGCAACAGATTTCTGTGTGTTAATTTTGTATCCTGCAACTTTGCAGAATTCAGATATTAGTTCTAGTAGTATTGGAGTGGAGTCTTTAGGGTTGTTTATGTACAGTATCATGTCGTCTGCAAATAGTGACAGTTTGAATTTTTCTTTACCAATCTGGATGCCTTGTATGTCTTTGTTTTGTCTGATTGCTGTGGCTAGGACCTCCAGTACTATGTTGAATAACAGTGGAGAGAATGGGCATCCCTGTCTTGTTCCCGATTTTAGATGAAAAGCTTTCAGCTTCTTGTTGTTAAGTATGATGTTAGCTGTGGGTTTGTCATATATGGACTTTATGGTGTTGAGGTACTTGCCCTCTACACCCATTTCATTGAGAGTTTTAATCAGGAATGGATGCTGAATTTTGTCAAATGCTTTTTCAGCATCTATGGAGATGATCATGTGGTTTTTGTTTGTCTTTTTATTGATGTGGTGCATGATGTTGATGGTTTTTCGAATGTTGTACAATCCTTGCATCACTGGGATGAATCCCACTTGATCATGGTGTATGATGCTCTTGATGTATTTTTGAATTCGGTTTGCTAATATTTTGTTGAGTATTTTTGCATCTACGTTCATCAGGGATATTGCTCTGTAATTTTCTTTTTTGGTGAGGTCTTCGCCTGGTTTTGGTATTGGAGTGATGCTGGCTTCATAGAATGAGTTTGGAAGTATTCCCTCCTCTTCTATTTTTTGGAAAACTTTAAGGAGAATGGGTGTTATTTCTTCTCTATATGTCTGGTAGAATTCAGGGGTGAATCCATCAGGCCCGGGGGTGTTGTTCTTGGGTAGTTTTTTGATTACCGATTCAATTTTGTTGCTGGTGATTGGTCTGTTTAGTTTTTCTGTTTCTTGCTTGGTCAGGCTTTGAAGGTTGTATTTTTCTAAGAAGTTGTCCATTTCTTCTATGTTTTCCAGCTTGTTAGCATATAGATTCTCATAATATTCTCTTATAATTCTTTGTATTTCTGTGGGGTCCGTCGTGATTTTTCATTTCTCATTTCTGATTCTGTTTATGTGTGTAGATTCTCTTTTTCTCTTAATGAGTCTGGCTAGGGGTTTATCTATTTTGTTTATTTTTTCAAAGAACCAGCTCTTGGTTTCATTGATTTTTTCTATTGTTTTATTCTTCTCAATTTTATTTATTTCTTCTCTGATCTTTATTATGTCCCTCCTTCTGGTGACTTTGGGCCTCATTTGTTCTTCTTTTTCCAATTTCAGTAATTGTGTCTTTAGACTATTCATTTGGGAATGTTCTTCCTTCTTTAAATAGGCCTGGATTGCAATATACTTTCCTCTTAGAACTGCCTTTGCTGCGTCCCACAGAAGTTGTGGCTTTGTGTTGTTGTTGTCATTAGTCTCCATATATTCTTTGATTTCTGTTTTGATTTAGTTGTTAACCCATTGATTAATTAGGAGAGTGTTGTTAAGTCTCCATGTATTTGTGAGCCTTTTTGATTTCTTTCAAAAATTTCTAATTTTATTCCTTTGTGATCTGAGAAGTAGATTGGTAGGATTTCAATATTTTTGAAATTACTGAGGTTCTTTTTGTGGCCTAGTATGTGGTCTATTCTGGAAAATGTTTCATGTGCACTTGAGAAGAATGTGTATCCTGTTGCTTTTGGGTGTAGAGTTCTGTAGCTGTCTGTTAGGTCCATCCGTTCTAGTGTGTTGTTCAGTGCCTCTGTGTCTTTACTTATTTTCTGTCTGGTTGATCTGTCCTTTGGAGTGAATGGTGTGTTGAAGTTCCCTAAAATGAATGCCTTCCTGTCTATTTCCTCCTCTAATTCTGTTAGTATTTGTTTCAAATATGCCGGTGCTCATGTGTTGTGTGCATATATAGGTATAATGGTTATATCTTCTTGTTGGACTGACCCCTTTATCATTATGTAATGTCCTTCTTTATCTCTTGCTATTTTCTTCGTTTTGAAGTCTATTTTGTCTGATACAAGTACTGCAACACCTGCTTTTTTCTCCTTGTTGTTTGCATGAAATATCTTTTTCCATCCCTTCACTTTTAGTCTGTGTATATCTTTGGATTTGAGGTGCATCTCTTGTAAGCAGCATATAGATGGGTCTTGCTTTTTTATCCATTCTGTTACTCTGTGTCTTTTGATTGGTGCATTCAGTCCATTTACATTTAGGGTGATTATTGATAGATATGTACTTATTGCCATTGCTGGCTTTACAATCGTGGTTACCAAGGGTTCAAGGGTTGATTCTTTACTATCTAACAATCTAACTTAATTTTCTTGTTAAGTAATTGTAAACACTGTCTGATATTTCTTTATTTCTCTCTCTTCTTATTCTTCCTCCTCCATTCTTTATATACTAGGTGTTTTATTCTTTGGCTTTAGTTAGTATTTGGATGGTCTGCTTTCTTTGCTGATTTTATTTTCTCTGGTGACATCTTTTTAGCCTTAGGAGTGCTTCCATCTAGAGCAATCCATTTAAGATATCCTGTAGTCGTGGTTTATGAGAGGCAAACTCTCTCAACTTTCGTTTGTGTAGAAATTGTTTAATCCCTCCATGTATTTAAATGATAATCGTGCTGGATACAATATTCTTGGTTTGAGGCCCTTCTGTTTCATAACATTAAATATATCATGCCATTCTCTTCTGGCCTGTAAGGTTTCTGTTGAGAAGTCTGATGATAGTCTGATGGGTTTTCCTTTGTAGGTGATCTTTTTTCTCTCTCTAGTTGCCTTTAATACCCTGTCTTTATTTTTGATCTTTGCCATCTTAATTATTATGTGTCTTGGTGTTGTCTTCCTTGGGTCCCTTGTGTTGGGAGATCTGTGGGCTTCAGTGGACTGCGAGACTATTTCCTTCCCCAATGAGAGAAAGTTTTCAGCAATTATTTCTTCAAAGACACTTTCTATCCCTTTTTCTCTCTCTTCTTCCTCTGGTGCTCGTATAATGTGAATATTGTTCCGTTTGGATTGGTCACACAGTACTCTTAATATTCTTTCATTCCTAGAAATCGTTTGATCTCTCTCTCCCTATGCTTCTCTGTATTCCTGTTCTCTGATTTCTATTCCATTAACAGTCTCTTGCATCTCATCCAGTCTGCTGTTAAGCCCGTCAATCGCTTGTCTGATTTCTGCATTGTCTTTCCTGACTTCCCTCACTTCCTCCCTCAGCTCTTGCACATTTCTCTGTAGGTCCATCAGCATGGTTATGACTTTTATTCTGAATTCTTTTTCTGGACGACTGTGCATTTCCATCCCTTCAGGCTCCCTCTCTGGGGTTGTCTCGTTGATTTTGGTGTGAACCATATTCCTCTGTCTTTTCATGGCTATAGATTTGGTCACAAGTAGTTGCCACGTATGTCAGCCAAGCTCTTTAAGACTTAAAAAGAGAAAAAAAAAAGAAGAAAGATAGAAAGAAAAAAGGAGAAAAAGAGAAAGAAAAGAAAAAAGAAAAAACAAAACAAAAAATGCCCACTGGGAGTAGATTCTACAGGAATGCTGTAGGTGGCGCTGTTGCCCCACTATTCCGCAGCCATGTCTGTGCCGCTCTGCAGGGCCCTTTATCAATCTGGCAGCGGTGGGAACGAATAGGACGCTTTTGATCTCAGTGAGACGTGTAAGTATGGCTACGCTTCCCCAGTCGCCAGCTAAGGCATCTGAAACTCCCCAGGACTCCTATCCTGCTGGGCTGAGTGTGCTGGGGCGATCCAGCTCCTCCACTGGGCTCCTGTCTCTCTAAGACCACTGAAGAAAGCGCGTGCTTTTTTTTTTCCTTCCCGGGACCCGGCTGCAAGGACCCTGGCGCGTTCCCCGGTCAGATCCTGCCCCTCTGTCTGTCCAATCTCTGCTACACTGCGCGATGTGGGTCAGCGCTTCCCGCGCAGATCACCGGGCCTGGCTACTTTGCAGGGTGTACTTCCACTCTGTCCCGGCTCTGAATCCTCTCCTCCCGCCGGTGAGCTGGGGTGGGGGAGTGCTCGGGTCCCGCTGGGTCGCGGCTCCGTATCTTACCTG
The DNA here is from genome assembly GCA_032199065.1 of Smutsia gigantea. Lineage (NCBI taxonomy): Eukaryota > Metazoa > Chordata > Mammalia > Pholidota > Manidae > Smutsia > Smutsia gigantea. The sequence continues at coordinate 144,659 of JAVSCE010020339.1, read as the reverse complement.
CCTCTTGGGGTGCCCAGTCCTCTCGGGTGTAGCTGCATGCTGTGTGCTTTCCTGTGTATTCTGGTCTCTCTTTTAGTAATAGATGTATTTGCTGTGTTTTCGTAGATAAATATGGTGTTGGGGGGAGATTTCTGCCATCCTGCTCACGCCGCCATCTTCCCAGAAGTCTCTAGCGTTATTATTTAAAGGAACCATTCTGTCTGCATTTCCTGTAAAGGCACCATTCCCTCTACAGTGGTGTCCAACATTTGCAGAGTAGGGACTTTCAGCATTTTAATGAGTGCCAAGAAACCAGAACATCCCACTGATAATGCCTGCTTCCTATCTGTGCTCTCCCTTCACTGACATGCATTTCTCTCTCTCAAGTTGCTGTAGAATTTTACAGCTTTCGCTGGATATAACATCATACCTAATCTTCTCATATTATACAGTTGATTGTGGACTTTTGCTCCTCCATCTGGGTTTTATGCTCCCTGATGGCAGTGCCTTGTAGTTAATCAATGTTTGCTCCGTTGAATGAGTTGATTTGGTTCCTAAGCACTTGGCAGCCTGTTGTACTTTGTAGGGTATTGTATACCAGGAAGAGTGATGTCTACTCCAAACCTACAAATGAGAGTAAGGGTGCTAACAAAATGAGAAGTAGGTTTAACACCAGTGACAGTACAATGTAGAATGTATCTCTAGTGAGAAAAACCATGAGGTCAACTTTCCATCACTGTCTTCATGTTTTATGAGCTGTTCTCAGAACAGCTGTCCCATCTGTAGCCGTTAAAGCCACCTGTACCTGTGGGCTACCTGAGCCAGTTAGTGTTGTTAGACAAGGCAAACACCCAAATCACCTTGTACAGAAAGAGTATGATGCCATCATGTCATACTGAGACAGGCAAAGCAAAATCCTGCAGCTACCCAAACTGCTCTTTAGTAAAAGACCACTTCTTAAAAGTTTTTATTCCATTTTTGATAGTTTTTTCCCACCACTATTATTAATAGTTCCAATCTTTCCATTTTCACTAGTCACATTCTGAAAAGGTTGCTTTAGTGACAATATTTTAAAATACATTAAACCCTTAATGATTGGCTGAACTTATTTACTTAAAACTGATTTTTAGCTGTTTTTATACATGTCTGCTTATCACTGTCTTAACTCCTCTTTGCAGAAGGAAGATCAATGCAATGAGACATTTCTCTGTGCAACGAGAGGTTTAAGCTTCACACTCTTAACAAAATGTTTTCCCTGAGCCTATAACAGACATAAGCACAGCCAAAATGTACTATTTTATTGAGACTATACAATAGTTAAAGTAGTGTATGAAGACAGCATTTAAGAATCTGCTTAATTAAATGTATAAGCCTGCCTTATACAACCCACACTTCATGTCTGCAATGGTATTTAACATCATCCTTTCCTCCTTTGCTTTTGTTTCTTTCAGGAGCATTTTAGGACTGCTAGCATAAATGAAGTTGAAATTTAATATAATTTAATTGCATTTCAGCAGCTCAAGGAACATAAACGATAAGCTCAGTTTTGTTACATTCAATAGCAGCCAAAGGCACAAGTAGAGAAAAAAACTCAAATCTGTCATTCCATTTTCTCTAGGAATAGATGAACTCTATTTCCTCTGACCCACAGTATGAATGTGTGGCTTATTACTGTTATTGTTAAATCAGAACTCTAATGATACCCAAAAGAGTATCAACTTTTTTCCTACGTACATAGCAATCGAAAAGTGTTTTCCAAGCCATCGCTTCATACTCAACAGCAAGTAGAGGGAAAAAGCACAGAATGTAAAAATTAAACTGAGTGCTAGACTTCAAATATTACAAGCATCCTCTAGTTTTAGTATAGCTCTTTTAATTCAGCCAAGTTTTTGTTTAGTTTTCTTATTTAAGTATTTTTTAATGCAAAGGGAAAGAAAAAAAGATTGTCTACCAGAAGCCATAAAACTCAGATGGTAAAACAGATAGCCCTAAAAGTTTTTGCCTAAACTCATATACATACCTAAAATAAAACTGGCCAATTCATCTCGCTACAGTACTTTGAAAAAGAAGACATTTGAAAATACAGTTTAGTAGTGTGATGCTGCACTGCCTCTAATTAAGTGCAGACTAAGAAAAATTATTCTTAGTTTAGTCTGTGGAGGGGGGAGGTGGTGGAAGTTTCTCTCTTTGCAATTCAAAATTATTTTAAAGATAGAGCATTTCTTTTCCAATGTCTAAACAGAGGTGTTAAGGACTCTCTCCCAACCATCCCCAAAGAGCATAAAGCTGCCCAGAATTCATCCCATATGCTTGGCTTTGAAGTGTGAAGCTGTGACCATCCCACTAGACTCTTACGCCACCGTCAAAGCCATCTCATTAGGCCCAGTGCTGCGAGTTAAAGCACGGGGCCGTAACCGCTCTAACACAAACATTGCATTAACAAAGCAACCACAATATTCCTCCCTCACATGGCTAGAACTTGAAGAAATTTTTACCATATGTACACATGCCCGAGATACAAAAGTTTATTGTGCTAGAACATCATTGAGGAGTACATAATACATGCTGACTAGAACTGGATGCTATTTTAAGGGACTGGAAAAAAAATACAGCTGATCTTTATGATGAAAGAACAGAAACATTAGGCTGAAAATCAAGATCAAGTGCAGTTCCTAAACTGCATTTCTACTGACACATTCCATGGCCTGCTCTTCCTTGAGATAGCAGAAAACAATTTAAGGGGGGAAAACAAAACTACCACACACCACGGGATGCTACTGTTTACTCTGCCACATTTCATTTCTAAAGGACAAAAAAAGTCAGTACAAAAAATGATTTGCTGATAACAGCATCTATGATTCAAAATGAACAAGACTTGCTAAGAAAAAGGGATTTCACTTGTGTCTTTGAGTTGCCAATTTATCATTGGCATAGTGGTAAAAAATGAAATGCAAAGAAAAAACTTGTTACAGATTATGGAAATGAGGTCATAGTGAAACAAGTATAAGCACTTGATTGATTTTCATATAAAAATCTGTAAAAATATTTTTAAATACTTGTACCTAATGATTCCTTTCTTTTTGTCCACAGAATCTTGCATTTGTGCACAAAAAAGAATATTCAAGAATGTTCACTGCTGCATTATCTGCAGTAGAAAAAATAAGAAACAATCTGAATGTCCACAGATAGGGGAATAAATAAAATGTAATATATTTATACTATGATAACAGTACAACAATGAAAAGAAATGAACTAGAACTATATGTAATACATGGATAGATTTTCAAGATGTCTTGCTGATTGAAAAAATGGTAGTATGATAGGATTTATATTACAAACACATACAAGCAGACGATATTGGATTTATAAGTTACAGATATAGATACATAAATAAAAGCATAGGGAAAATTCTATGAGCATACTCATACCATAATTTGGCAGGTGGTGGTTCAGGGAACCAGGAATAGGAGTGATGGTCAGAGGTGAACTTTTATCTTACCTGTAATACCTGAAATTTTGAAATAGAGAATAAAAAGTTCCAGGCAAGTTCTAATAAATAAATAATTGTGAAGATCCTTTGTTCTGCTATTCTCCTGATGAAAAACTATGAGTAAGTTTCTTAACGTTTCTAGGTCTGTTTTCCAGCTATGCAATGAAAAAATTCACTTACCTCTATCCTCATTATAAATACAAGAATTATGTACCCCCAAACTCTTAATATACCATACACTTTAATGGAAATATAGGTATCCATGAAGATACATTAGTAGTTTGGGACACATTAGATGTATCTCTTCATGTCCAACAATCTTGTTATTTTATTGTCTGTAACATACTTTCATGGAGCTGTGTATACAAAGAGCTCATTATTCCCTTGCAGTGCATATGCTGATATAATTACCACTTTGTGCAGACATGTTATCATTCATTTGAAAAATTACACTTTCCTGAGTGACCTAACATATGTAACTTATACTGTATTCAGTAATAACAAATATTTTATTCTGTCCTAGGTGCTCTCTAATCGTTTCAGGTACAGATTTCATGACCCCAGCTTTCTTGTGGGGAGGCACTCTTTTATACCTCTGTGAAAGTCACAATAGTGCTTACTACGGTAAATGGAAACACAACAGGCACACCAATACTGTTTAGATGTTCACCCATAACTCTTCACTTACCTGCACAGTATTCTCTGAAATAGGTACTAAATAACGTTTTCCAAATGAAGAGCCAATAAGGGAAAAGCTGTCTGCTATAGAACTTAGACTTTTAGAGCTGAAAGCACTTCCGAGATCTTCTGCTCAAGTGGTTTTCAAATATCCTGTCATGAAATCCCTTTTCTCAAAAGGCACCTTACTTGGAATCTTGGTAACATAAAACAGAGATGAGGAATCCAATCCTTTTATGATGCAGGGGACGAGCCTGGACCAGCGCTCAACACCCTCCTCCATTAAGGCCACGGAGGGTCACATAAAATAGTCACAGTTACTCACTAGTGCAAGACAGAGGACCTGTAGGCTTTACCTACAAGCATTATTTCTCATAATCATCCTGACACGGTGATATTATTCCCAATTGTATAGATTCAAAAACAAAAAAGACTGTAAAAGAGACCAAAAAAATTCCCTGAAGTGAGCTGGAAATAAGCAGCAGATCTGGGATTTGAAGTCAGGTTTTTTTTAAATAGTTTATTTTGGTATCATTAATCTATGATTACATGTGCAATATTATGGTGATTAAACTACCCCCTTCATCAGGTCCCCCCCACCAACCCCTTTACAGTCACTGTCCATCAGCGTAGTAAGATGCTATAGAGTCACTACTCGTCTTCTCTGAGTTGTACAGCCCTCCTCGTGCCCCCCCAACATTACATATGCTAATCGTAATGCCCCTTTTTCCCTCTTATCCCTCCCTTCCCACGCATCTTCCCCAATCCCTTACCCTTTGGTAACTATTAGTCCGTTCCTGGGTTCTGTGAGTCTGCTGCTGTTTTGTTCCTTCAGTTTTTTCTTTGTTCTTATACTCCACATATAAGTGAAATCATTTGATACTTGTCTTTTTCGGCTTGGCTTATTTCACTGAGCATAATACCCTCTAGCTCCATCCATGTTGTTGCAAATGGTAGGATTTGTTTTCTTCTTATGGCTGAATAATATTCCATTGTATATATTTACCACCTCTTCTTTATCCATTCATCTACTGATGGACACTTAGGCGGCTTCCATTTCTTGGCTATTGTAAATAGTGCTGTGATAAACATAGGGGTGCATCTGTCTTTTTCAAACTGGGCTGCTGCATTCTTAGGGTAAATTCCTAGGAGTGGGATTCCTGGGTCAAATGCTATTTCTATTTTGAGTTTTTTTGAGGAACCTCCATACTGCTTTCCACAATGGTTGAACTAAATTGCATTCCCATCAACAGTGTAGGAGGGTTCCCTTTTCTCCACATCCTTGCCAATATTTGTTGTTTGTGTTTTGGATGTTGGCCATCCTCACTGGTGTGAGGTGATATCTCATTGTGGTTTTAATCTGCATTTCTCTGAAGATTAGTCATGTGGAGCATCTTTTCATGTGCCTGTTGGCCATCTGAGTTTCTTCTTTGGAGAAGTGTCTATTCATATCCTCTGCCTGTTTCTTAATTGGATTATTTACTTTATGTTTGTTGAGGTGCATGAGTTCTATATATATTTTGGATGTCAACCCGTTATTGGATATGTCATTTATGAATATACTCTCCCATACTGTAGGATGTCTTTTTGTTCTCCTGATGGTGTCCTTTGCTGTACTGAAGCTTTTCAGCTTGATATAGTAAGAATCCCTTTTTCTTATTTCTTTTCAGCACAACTGAGACAGGCAGTAATTTTCAGAAGGAACTCCAGTTGAAAGAGCACCACCACTGAAAACAAAGGGAGAATGAAAAGGAAAACAACAGAGAAAATATAGAAAGCTTACAAAATATATATTTTTGTCCTGTGACAGTCAACTTTCCTGCGGTACGCACAAACCATTTCTTAAGCTCTTTGCTCTCCCTTTCCCTTCCCTGCCCCTTGAGATTCCAGGCTCACATATGTCGGGAAAGCACTGTACAGTCAATACTGAGGATGGGACACCTTTCGGTATTGTGCAGGCTTCAGGTTCATCAGGGAGTCAACATCTTTGGAAGAAACAATTTCCCCCAGAGACACTCTCACGTTCCCTATGGGGATCCTGGCCCATTAAAGACCCTGGGCAGATGGAAGAGGGTTATGGAGTGAGTGTTTTCCCCATAGGTGGGAACACAAAATCCAGTGTTCCAGACATGCCTCTTGTAGGACCCTCCATCACCCTCCCATGTTCCCACCCAAATTCAGACTTTTGCCAGCTCTTTTTCAAACTATTGCATTGGTCATGTTTACAAATGCTGTGGCATTTTCTTTTCTGATAGCTCTGACCTGATCATCTTTCTCCCATTGTCTACCCGATTAATTAAGAATTTTTCAACCTGGTAGTCAAAGCCAGTTCAAATCCCCACCCAAATATTCCTTACACACTCCCTGTGTGTCAGTTAAACCACATAACTAGAGACACCATGTCCCAAACATGCCTGATCCTGGTAATTTGGGTCCTTCCACGGAGGATCCCTAATCCATTGGGTTGAAAATTCAGACTATCCTTAAAAATTAATCTCAGAACCATTGACTTGGTGAACTCTTCATCTTTCTTTTGCGCTTATTTTACTGGTTTGTATTAGAGTTTTAAAAATATGTATCTCATTCCCACTCATTCACTAAATTATACAATTATTACCAGACAAAATTATAGAGCCATTGAAGACAGAAATAAAACATGGAGAAATAAAATCAATGTGGAGATCGAATAAGACACTATGTAAATTGCTACCATGGGGATTGGCATATGGTAAGCACTCCACAAATGTCAGTAACCTTTGGAGCACCGATTCTAGAGTCAAGGAGAATAAGATTCGAATCCTGACTCCACCCTTGACTAGTTTGGTGACGCTGAGAATCATTTAATCTCATGGAGTCTCAGTTTACTCATCTGTAAAAAGAGGTTACTTACCATTACTCCTTCCTCATGGTGTCATGAGGATAAATTAGATGATAGATTGAATTTGGTCATAGGTACAAAAATAATTAGCCCAGTGCCCGGCACTGAAGGATCTTGTAATAAATGTGCGCTGTCATCATGGGGCCTAGAGCCACGCTTGGTCTCCAGGAGGCCTTAGGGAAGATTTAGATTGGGGTGTTGTGCCTCAGATGCAAACACTTCTCACGATACATGAATCCAGATTCTGGCCAGGAGTTCCAAACCCTCCTTGTACCCTCGCTCTTTCCTTGGGGGAAGGCATCTCTTCTTCCCACACCTCTGGCTTCTACTGTCTGGGGAGGATCCTCCCAGCTCCTCCCTCTTCCTCCCCGTGCTCTTTCTGGATGGCAGCTGGCCTGCAGGAAGGCGTGCTGCTGAGGTGCCCTGCTCCTTTGACAATACCGGAGGAGCCACACTCAGGAACTTTACATGTGGACCTATTTTAAATTGATTAGATTTCAGTGGAAGACTGGATAATACTGCTAATACTAACAAAACAAAGAAGACGAAGACGGGTTCCATTGTCAGTCTGACAGGATCCATGTAACTGAGTGGAACCAGGAGGACTCCAGAAACTGCCCTGTCAAGGGCCGATTGCCAGTCCTGGAACACTGGACTCACAGTGCCTGTGGATATTGACCAGCCATTCGAACGATAGTCTCAGTTTCCCTCTCTGTTTTGTGGTGCAAGCACGCAAGGCATTGCAGGAAGCAGATCAATTATTTGCAAGTGGGATACATGATACCGTCTCCAGTACTCCAGCTACAGCTGAAATCCAGGTCTATCGGCTGGCTTGGATTGGAGGGGCGGGAAATGAAAGTCACATTTAGGAAAAGTGGAATTGACTCTGCATGTTACAACTGATGCTTATGCAAAAAAAAAAAAGAAAGAAAGAGAGAGAAAAGAAAACCAGTTGTGAGACATCCCCTGTTGATCTGTTCTTAATTACCAATCATCCCAAGGAGTCAGAATTGTGCCCATGGGATACCATGGTATATAAATTTTAAAATAATTTTTAGTATAGTATATTTTTTGTACAGTAAATTTTGATCGACTCTCACAGAGCCTGTTTTCCTCTCTGCTAAAATGGATAATTATGTACCTCATGTAATTGTTTTAAAGACTAAACTAGTTAGTGGATCCAGAGGCAAACTATCATGAAGCTAATGATGTTTAAGTCCTTCCTTTGCCTGGGCCCCTTTTGAAACCTTGTACTATTTAACTTTGTATTTGTAATAGTGCATCTTTTTTCTTAAAGAGGGCACAAAATCCTGTAGCTTCCAACTCCAAAGACCTGGGTCTGCTACAAGGTAGATGCAGAGGGAGGTGCTCAGATGGGAGGAAGTAGACGATAAGGTCAGCGGACAGGGGACCTGGAAGGGCAGGTGGGAGCCTTTCGGAAGGCTTGTAACTTCATTCAGTGTTAACTAAGGTCAGAGTGCCTGGCCCTCAACTAATTGCCAGGAATTTGAAAGAGAGTTAGCAAAATATCCTCTAAAAATTTGAGCTGATCATGGCTTGAGCTGATAGCTCCTTCAGTAGGACCTGTATCAGCACTGGAAAATCTTCCAAAGGGATTTGACCTCCCACGGTGCAGTGTTGGGCATGGTGATCAGAGGGTGGGGGCGATACCTCAGGGCAAGTGCTTCTGAAATCACATCAGGCCAGCAGCCTGCAAAGCCAGCCACAGCTCTGGTTCTACAGCTCTTGTCCTTTGCAAGTGCTGGGGCAGTCCCAGCCTGGCATGTGGTGAGGAACTCAATATATTTCAAATGCCAACTTCTGCTCCAACAGTTTCTTTAAGCAGACTCACAGGGAATCATTTTCAACCCCTGCCTCCTCCCTTCCTCCTCCTCCTCTCATTCCTCCTCCCTTACCTTCTTATCCTCCTGCTTTTCTTTTTCTTTCTCTCTTCCATTTCATGAGTCATGATACAAATTTCAATCCAAAATAAAAATGTGCTTTATTTCCCCTTTCGGCTGTGATTAAGTTCTGTCTACTGCAAGGACATTGCCGTTTCAATGGGAACCAATACACTCTAAAGCTGAGGGGGATGACAGTGTAGAAAAGTAGAAAGAAGGCAAAGAAAGAGGTTTGCTATACTTGTTTTTCACTCTCTAGGGAAGAAACAATTATGGAATCTAGGGGCTGCAAAGGAATTTATGAGGTCACTCAATCATATGCTCACCTACAGAAGAGCCAATGAAACAATTCTGGAGATAAGCAAATGTCCTTTATTTAAAGAGGGCCAGAACAGATTCCATAATCTCCTTTGCAAAGGCTTTCAGCTGTTATTTTTTTAAGGGTAATTATTCAGCAGATGATTTGAGCAGTGTCTGGGTGCCTGATTCCTCTTGCCCAGCCAGACCCCAGCAGATAGCTGCTGATGTCAAAGAGCTCTCCAGCTTTGCCAGAGCAGAGAACTTGAGACACTTACCTTCTTGTCCTCCAAAACTGCTGGGCTCCACCTTTGCTATCGAGGCAGGTAATAGAGGGAGGCAGGCAGACAAGAGTTCAGGGCCCTGTAAGTTTCAAGGCTCTTGTAAGTTTCAGGAAGCTTCAGGGCCCTTGTAAGTTTCAAGGCTCTTGTAAGTTTCAGGAAGCTTCAGGGCCCTTGTAAGTTTCAAAGACCATGTACATTTCAAAAAGCTCCCATCCATCAGTCATTCAAAAGTATACTTAGCTGGACAAGACTTTAGCTCTGATTGGTTATGTTGTGTGAGCTGATTGGTTATGCCCTATGCAAATGAAACATTGTACTTTCAGCTAATCAAGAGTGAGTTGTGATGTCATTAGTTCAGTTCTCTATATGGGACTTCCTCCTGTCAGGATGCCATGTGAACCCCAGACCCCACAGCCCTGATGGCGTCCTTACTTGGAGCACCTCCTGAGTAGCAGGAGCTTTCTCTTTTCACTCATTAAAAGAGCTTTGCTGGTTGCTCTGTACTCCTGTCAGCTAGCTTCATCCTTTGAGACACTATCCTGGGAAAAACAGCAACATTCTCAGCAAGTAACACAGTCTTTAATCCCACAGCGCACTCAATCAAAGTACCCAGGGCCCACCAAAATAAAAGCAAAAATCTCTTCCCTCCCTTTTTACAGTTTTCTCTAAAGATTGCTTTTATTGCTGCCTTCCTGTAATTATTATAGACAACATTTACATGGGTTTTAAGCATATAAAAATGTTACAGAGATACTGTCAAGAGTGAAAGTTAATGTGACTCCAACAGAAAAACAAATGGAATGATAGTTTTCTGGTAGCTGACAGTGGACGTGGAAATCCAGGAAATGTTCAAGAGTTCATCCCAGTGGCACAGCAGCATGTTGCATGTCCAGCTCCAAATGATCACAGGAAGTAAAAAGAAGCCAGGAGCCAGGATACAGTTAGGGTAACCACCGAGATGATTCAGGGAGAGGAAAAGGGAAAAGCATTCTGCCCTTAAGCCATGTGCAGAGGCCTTCCAGCGCATGGTTGCTGAGCTGTGAGCACAGGATGCTAAGAGGAGAGTTATTTGTCAGGAAGCATCCTGGCCTGGTTCGCAGCATTTTCCCCAACATTGAAGCCTAAGCTCATGGTGGAATTTTGAACTGGTTCTCCTGGCTCAAGATTGTGCCCCAAAGTGCAAAGGGGCTGACCACACACAGGGACTTGGGTGGCCTGCCTTGGCTTGGGTGTTGTCTTGGACAAGGGTAACATCCCAAGTCTCAATTTCTTATTCAAAATGGGGTGATAACATCTACGTCCAATCTCAGATTAGCTGAGAAAAAGTATATAAACCATTTAGTGTGGTGCCTGATACATGGTCAATGAATGCTGCTCACTAAATAGTGGCTATTATTATTATTCTATCATTTTGCCCTTCTAATGAGGCCCCTTGAGGATGGCTCAGCCTCCTTGCTTACAACTTCTTTGGCTTTAAACTGGGGATGAGGCCCTCTAAAACATCCCTTGCATATATACATGCTCCCCGATCTTGCTATTTCCGCTTTTCTGGGGTGGGGACGCAGAGGGCAGCAAACTACAAACTCCTGGACATCAAAAAAGCCTGGAGCAGGTTTGACTTGGACAAGAGTCACAGATGGTGGTGGCCTATTATATTCTCCTCCCTGAGCGCCCCCTACCCCGCTCCAAACCCCTGATAATATGGAAACTCATTCTGGCTGCCTTTCATTTCTTGGTGAAGGATGGGAGACAGCCAACAGCTGGTATGGAAAGAAACTGAGACAGACATTGCCTATGCTGCCTCGTCCCCTCTCTTCCTGCTTGAATGCTTATATGATACCCAGAGCAGAAATTCCAGCCCTGAAAGTGCTGTGATTCTCAGCCAATGCCAGCAGCCCTCTAGGTCTAGACTCCCTTGTTGAAAAGAACCCACTGTTCGTTGGGTTTTCTGGCAGCCAAAACATTTCTGACAGATATCCATTCTAATGCTTGCCATCACACAAGTTACCCACGTGGGTGTGGACCTTCCACAATGAGCTGGCTTTCACCTCCCCTGGAGCTGCAACCTACCAGTCCCCTCTGGACTGCAAACTGTGATAGCCTTCTAACTTCCCCTTGCCCTCAATATTCCCCCAAAATTGTAATCTATATGACTTGCAAAATGATTTCTAATAAAAATAAGATTAGTACCATCCCTGGGTCTCTGCTGTCTATAGTCTAGAGCCCAGATCCTCAGCATGACATGTTAAGCCCCCTTAATCTTGGTCCTTCCCACCTATCCATCTCCATCCTTACCAAGATGCCCCCTACTGCCCAGCCACACAGAACCTACCACAGCTTCCCCGATATGTCATGTACCTTGTGCCCAGTCCAGTTGCTTGTGTTTAGTGGCTACTTGGCTCATTCCCTTCCTCTCACCCAATCCCATCCTTGGTCTCAGAGAACTCCCTTCCCTACTTATATTAAAAGACTTGATTCAAGCAGGCTTGTTTAAAGAGACTTCTATGAAGCCTCCTCAGGTCTTACTCCCTGTAGAACCTGCAGTCCTCTCCCAGCTCCACTGGGTCCTCCACACACCTATTGATAGTTCCTCTGGGTTTTTTGCACTTACCTGCCTATTAATCTGTCTCCCATCACACTGGGAACTTCTAGAGGATGTGAACCAAATCTTATTCATCTTTGTATGTCCTGTGATGACTGCATTTCCTTGTACATAACAAGAACTGACTAAATGCCTTTGTTGAATGAGTTGTCAAATAATTAAAAAATCCCCAAAGCCCAAATCAAGTACATATAATGAGTTGCGAGCATCAACTAAGGCTAATCCTTTGAAGATGGTAGCAGGCCGTTCTCTGGAAGCAGAACAAAGGTGAATGGGGAGCCTGCTGCCCTATAGGGCAGGGGCTAAGTCCCCATTTTCAGGGGCCCTAAGGGGAGTCCTGAACTCAGTACACTGAGCAACAATGAGGGGATTAAAGAAAACAATATGCCACACGAGCCAGAGGCAAGGCTGCCCCAGGACTGTGTGGGACCCTCATCCATATAAACAATTTGATTACAAAAATATATTACTGGTTTCTGGGAAGATGGTGGCGTGAGCAGGGTGGAGGAAATCTCCTCCCAAAACCATATATATCTACGAAAATAGAGCAAATACAACTATTCCTAAAGGAGAGAACAGAATATATGGGACAGCGCACAGCCTGTATCTGCACCTGAGAGGACTCGGCACCCCACGAGGCGGGTAAGATACAGAGCCACAGCCCGGCGGGACCCGAGCACTCCCCTACCCCAGTGCACCAGTGGGAAGAAAGGATTCAGAGCCGGGAGGGAGTGGAAGTACAGGAACGTGAAATAACCAGCCCTGGTGATCTGCGCCGGGAGCACTGACAAACATCGCGTGCTCTATCGGTTATTGGAGAGGCAGAAGGTGCATGTTTTGAGCTAGGAACGTGCCCTGGTCCTCGCAGCAGGCTCCTCGGGACAAAAGAAAAGTGCACACTTTTTTTGGCGGTCTTAAAGAGGCAAGGGCCCAGGGTCATCCCAGCACACTCGGCCCAGGAGGCCGGGAGTCCTGAGGAATTTCAGACCCCTTGGATGGTGACTGGGAAAAAGTAGCCACACTGAAACTTCACACAGAGAGCAATGACCACCCACTCGTTCCCGCCAAGCCAGAGCTACAAATGGCCTGGCGGAGCTGAGCGGCCAGGGCTGCAGGATAGTGGAGCAACAGCACCACCTACAGAATCCTTGCAGAATGTACTCCTGGTGGGCGATTTTTGATTGTTTGTTTTTCTTTTTGTTTTTCCTTTCTTTTCTTTCATTTTTTTGTCTTTTCTATCTCTCCATGTTTTTTTTTAAGTCTTAAAGAGCCCAGCTGACGTACGTGACACCTACCAGCAACCACGTCTATTGCCATGAAAAGACAGAGGAATATGGTACAGACCAAGCTCACCCAGACCCAGACAACACCAGAGAGGTAGACTGAAGGGATGGAAATGCACAATCTTCCTGAAAAAGAATTCAGAGTAAAAGCCATACCATACTGATGGATCTACACAGAAATATGCAAGAGCTGAGGGAGGAAGTGAGGGAAGTCAGGAAAGACAATGCAGAAATGAGACAAGCCATCAATGGGCTTAGCAGCAGACTGGATGAGATGCAAGAGGATGTTAATGGAATAGAAATCAGAGAACAGGAATAAAGAGAAGCTGAGGCAGAGAGAGATAAAAGGATCTCTAGGAATGAAAGAATATTAAGAGAACTGTGTGACCAATCCAAACGGAACAATATTCGCATTATAGGAGTACCAGAGGAAGAAGAGAGAGAAAAGGGGTAGAAAGTGTCTTTGAAGAAATAATTGCTGAAAACTTCCCCGTGTTGGGGAAGGAAATAGTCTCACAGTCCATGGAATCCCACAGATCTCCCAACACAAGGGACCCAAGGAAGACAACACCAACACATATAATAATTAAAATGGCAAAGATCAAAGATAAAGACAGAGAATTAAAGGCAGCTAGAGAGAGGAAAAAGATCACCTACAAAGGAAAACCCATCAGACTATCATCAGACTTCTCAGCAGAAACCTTACAGGCCAGAAGAGAATGGCATGATATATTTAACATAATGACACAGAAGGGCCTCAAACCAAGAATATTATATCCAGCACGATTATCATTTAACTATGAAAAAGGGATTAAACAATTTCCACACAAGCGAAAGTTGAGAGAGTTTGCCTCTCATAACCCACCTCTAGAGGATATCTTAAAGGGACTGCTCTAGAGGGAAGCATTCCTAAGGCTAAAAAGATGTCACCAGAGAAAATAAAATCATAGCAAATAAAAGCAAACCATCCAAATACTAACTAAAGGCAAAGAATAAAACACCTAGTATATAAAGAATGGAGGAGGAAGAATAAGAAGGGAGAGAAATAAGGAAACATCAGATAGTATTTACAAAAACTTAACAAGAAAGATAAGTTAGATTGTTAGATAGTAAAGAAGCAAACCCTGAACCTTTGGTAACCATGAATCTAAAGCCTGTAATAGCAATAAGTACATACCTATCGATAATCATCCTAAATGTAAATGGACTGAATGCACCAATCAAAAGACACAGAGTTACTGAATGGGTAAAAAAGCAACACCCATCTACATGCTGCCTACAAGAGACTCACTTCAAACTCAAAGACATATACAGGCTGAAAGTAAAGGGATGGAAAAAGATATTTCATGCAAAAAACAAGGAGAAAAGAGCAGCAGTTGCACTACTTGTATCAGACAAAATAGACTTCAAAACGAAGAAAGTAGCAAGAGATAAAGGACATTACATAATCATAAAGGGGTCAATCCAACAAGAGGATATAACCATTATAAATATATATCCGCCCAACATAGGGGCACCAGCATATGTGAAACAAGTACTAACAGAATTAAAGGAGGAAATAGACAGCAATACATTTATTTTAGGAGACGTCAACACACCACTCACTCCAAAGGACAGATCAACCAGACAGAAAATAAGTAAACACACAGAGGCACTGAACAACACACTAGAACAGATGGACCTAACAGACATCTACAGAACTCTACACCCAAAAGCAACAGGATACACATTCTTCTCAAGTGCACATGAAACATTTTCCGGAATAGACCACATACTAGGCCACAGAAAGAACCTCAGTAATTTCAAAAATATTGAAATCCTACCAATCTACTTCTCAGATCACAAAGGTATAAAATTAGAAAGAAATTTTAGAAAGAAATCAAAAAGGCTCACAAATACATGGAGACTTAACAACACTCTCCTAATTAATCAATGGGTTAACGACCAAATCAAAATAGAAATCAAAAGAATATATGGAGACTAATGAAAACAACAACACAAAGCCACAACTTCTGTGAGACGCAGCAAAGGCAAGTCGTAAGAGGAAAGTATATTGCAAACCAGGCCTATTTAAAGAAGGAAGAACATTCCCAAATGAATAGTCTAAAGACACAATTACTGAAATTGGAAAAAGAAGAACAAATGAGGCCCAAAGTCACCAGAAGGAGGAACATAATAAAGATCAGAGAAGAAATAAATAAAATTGAGAATAAAACAATAGAAAAAATCAATGAAACCAAGAGCTGGTTCTTTGAAAAAAATAAACAAAATAGATAAACCCTTAGCCAGACTTATCAAGAAAAAAAGAGAGTCAAAACACATAAACAGAATCAGAAATGAGAAAAGAAAAATCACTATGGACACAACAGAAATACAAAGAATTATGAGAGAATACTATGCAAAATTATATGTTAACAATCTGGATAATCTAGAAGAAATGGACAACTTTCTAGAAAAATTCAACCTTCTAAGGCTGACCCAGAAAGAAACAGAAAATCTGAACAGACCAATTACCAGCAAAGAAACTGAAGTGGTAATCAAAAAAAAAAAAAAAAAAGCTATCTAAGAACAAATCTCCTGTACCAGATGGTTTCACTGCTGAATTTTATCAAATATTTAGTGAAGACCTAATACCCATCCTCCTTCAAGTTTTCGAAAAAGTAGAAGATGAGGAAATACTCCTAAACTCATTCTACAAGACCAACACCACTCTAATACCAAAACCAGGCAATGACCTCACCAAAAAAGAAAATTACAGACCAATATCCCTGAGGAACATAGATGCAAAAATACTCAACAAAATATTAGCAAACCGAATTCAAAAATACATGAAAAAGATCATCCATCATGATCAAGTGTGATTGATCACAGGGATGCAAGGATGGTACAATATTAGAAAATCCATCAACATCATCCACTACATAAACAAAAAGGACAAAAACCACATGATTATCTCCATAGATGCTGAGAAAGCATTTGACAAAATTCAACATCCATTCATGATAAAACCTCTCAACAAAATGGGTATAGAGGGCAAGTACCTCCACATAATGAAGGCCCTATGTGACAAACCCACAGCCAACATTATACCTAACAGCCAGAAGCTGAAAGCTTTTCCTTTAAGATTGGGAACAAGACAAGGATGCACACTCTCCCCACTTTTATTCAACATAGTTCTGGAGGTCCTAGCCACAGCAGTCAGACAACATAAAGAAATAAAAGGCATCCAGATTGGTAACGAAGAAGTCAAACTGTCCTTGTTTGCAGATGACATGATAGGGTTTTTATAAAAAACCCTAAAGACTCCACTCTAAAACTACTAGATCTAATATCTGAATTTAGCAGTGTTGCAGGATACAAAATTAAGACACAGAAATCTGTTGCATTCCTATACACTAACGGTGAACTAGCAGAAAGAGAAATCAGGAAAACAATTCCATTCACAATTGCATCAAAAAGAATAAAATTCCTAGGAATAAACCTAACAAAGGAAGTGAAAGACCTATACCTTGAAAATTACAAGACACTCTTACAAGAAATTAAAGAGGACACTAATAAATTGAAATTCATCCTATGCTCTTGGCTAGGAAGAATAAATACTGTAAAAATGGCCACCCTGCCCAAAGCAATCTACAGATTCAATGCAATTCCTATCAAAAAGAAACAGCATTCTAAAATGAACTAGAGTAAATCACTCTAAAATTCATATAGAACCACAAAAGACCCCAAATAGCCAAAGCTATCCTGAGAAGGAAGATTAAAGCAGGGGGAATTATGCTCGCTGACTTCAAGCTCCACTACAAAGCCACAGCAATCAACACAATTTGGTATTGGCACAAAAACAGACCCACAGACTAGTGGAACAGACTAGAAAATCCAAACATTAACCCAAACATATACAGTCAATTAGTATTTGATAAAGGAGCCTTGGATATACAATCGGGAGATGACAGCCTCGTCAGCAGCTGGTGTTGGAAAAATTGGACAGCTACATGTAAGAGAATGAAACTGGACTACTGTCTAACGCCATACACAAAAGTAAGCTCAGGGTGGATCAGAGGGCTGAATGTAAGTCATGAAACCATAAAACTCTTAGAAAAAAACATAGGCAAAAATCTCTTGGACATAAACATGAGCGACTTCTTCATGAACATATCTCCCTGGGCAAGGGAAACAAAAGCAAAAATGAACAAGTGGGACTATATGAAGCTGAAAAGCTTCTGTACAGCAAAGGACACCATCAGTAGAACAAAAAGACATCCTACAGTATGGGAGAATATATTCATAAATGACGTATCCAATAAGGGGTTGACATCCAAAACATATAAAAACTCACACCCCTCAACAAACAAAAAACAAATAGTCCAATTAAGAAATGGGTAGAGGAGTTGAACAGGCACTTCTCCAAAGAAGAAATTCAGATGGCCAACAGGCACATGAAAAGATGCACAACATCGCTAATTATCACAGAAATGCAAATTAAAACCACAATGAAATATCACTTCACACCAGTTAAGATGGGCACCATCCAGAAGACAAACAACAACAAATGTTGGCGAGGATGTGGAGAAAGGGGAACCCTCCTACACTGCTGGTGGGAATGCAGATTAGTTCAACCATTGTGGAAAGCAGTATGGAGGTTCCTCAAAAAACTCAAAATAGAAATATATTTCAGCCAGGAATTCCAGTCCTAGGAATTTACCGTAAGAATGCAGCAGCCCAGTTTGAAAAAGACACATACACCCCTATGTTTATCGCAGCACTATTTACAATAGCCAAGAAAAGAAAGCAACCTATGTGTCCATCAATAGAGGAATGGATAAAGAATATGTGCTATATATACACAATGGAAATTATTCAGCCATAAGAAGTAAACAAATCCTACCATTTGCAACAACATGGATGGAGCTAGAGGGTATTATGCTCAGTGAAATAAGCCAAGCTGAAAAAGACAAGTACCAAATGATTTCACTCATATGTGGAGTATAAGAACTAAGGAAAAAAAAACTGAAGGAACAAAACAGCAGGAGACTCACAGAACCCAAGAACGGACTAATAGTTACCAAAGGGAAAGGGACTGGGGAGGATGGGTGGGAAGGGAGGGACAAGGGGGAAAAAGGGGCATTACGATTAGCAGACATAATGTTGGGGTGGGCACGGGGAGGGCTGTAGAACACAGAGAAGACAAGTACTGATTCTATAGCATCTCACTACACTGACGGACAGTGACTGTAATGAGGTATGTGGTGGAGACTTGATGATGAGGGGAGTTTAGTAACCATAATGTTGCACATGTAATTGTAGATTAATGATACCAAAAAAATAGCCATAAATACACATACCTTAACTTTTTGAAAATAATCTATTTTTGTTCTTGAGCTATCCTCTTACCTGACACTGAGAAGGAAGAACTCTCCTAACCAAGTATTACTTCACCTCTTGACTTCCAAAGGCCAACTCAGGTCAGGCTAAGCTATAGTCCTGAAGACCTGTACCTGGCAAAGTGGAAAGTTTGTGATCTCTGTGAAAAGATCCACACAGGAGTCCACACAGTCTTATCTTCAATCAGACAGAGTCTAAGACTGATTTGCCTCAAGCATGAACGTTTTAGTAATAAATTTATAGACTTCCTAGAGTAAGTGACTCTAATGTTTAGTTGACAAATGTATTTTCAGAACACTAGACAAAACAGTTTTATAGTCACGTGATATGTTTACATGATATATTATCAGGTTAAGCCATATACTATTACTATTTTTTAGGGTCAATAATATCGAACATAAATGACTTCATATGGTTCAAGTCAACATAAATAAAATTAACTTTCATGTTATCCATTAAATTGAAATCAGAGTCTTGAGGATTTTTTTAAGCTTATTTTGATATCAATAATCTACAATTAAATGTGCAATATTACGGTGATTACACTACCCCCTTCATCAGGTCCCCCTCACCAACCCCATTACAGTCACTGTCCAACAGCATAGTGACATGCTATAGAGTCACTACTTGTCTTCTCTGGGTTGTACAGCGCTCCCTGTGCCCCCCAACATTACATCTGCTAATCGTAATGCCTCTTTTTCCCCCTTGTCCCTCCCTTGCACCCATCCTCCCCAGTCCCTTTCCCTTTGGTAACTATTAGTCCGTTCTTCAGTTCTGTGATTCTGCTGCTGTTCTGTTCCTTCAGTTTTTTTCTTAGTTCTTATACTCCACATATGAGTGAAGTCATTTGGTACTTGTCTTTTTCGGCTTGGCTTATTTCATTGAGCATAATACCCTCTAGCTCCATCCATGTTGTTGCAAATGGTAGAATTTGTTTTCTTCTTATGGCTGTATAATATTCCATTGTGTATATGTAACACATCTTCTTTATCCATTCATCTACTGATGGACACTTAGGTTGCTTCCATTTCTTGGCTATTGTAAATAGTGCTGCAATAAACATAGGGGTGCATCTGTCCTTTTCAAACTGGGCAGCTGCACTCTTAGGGTAAATTTCTAGGACTGGAATTCGTGGGTCAAATGGTATTTCTATTTTGAGTTTTTTGAGGAACCTCCATACTGCTTTCCACAATGGTTGAACTATTTTGCATTCCCACCAGCAGTGTAGGAGGGTTCCCTTTTCTCCACATCCTCGCCAACATTCGTTGTTTTTGTGTTTTGGATGTTGGCTATCCTCACTGGTGTGAGGTGGTATCTCACTGTGGTTTTAATCTGCATTTCTCTGATGATTTGTGATGTGGAGCATCTTTTCATGTGCCTGTTGGCCATCTGAATTTCTTCTTTGGAGAAGTGTCTGTTCAGATCCTCTGCCCATTTCTTAATTGGACTATTTACTTTTTGTTTGTTGACGTGTGTGAGTTCTTTATATATTTTGGATGTAAACCCCTTATTGGATATGTCATTTATTAATGAATATATTCTTCCATACTGTAGGATGTCTTTTTGTTCTACTGATGGTGTCCTTTGCTGTACAGAAGCTTTTCAGCTTGATATAGTCCCACTTGTTCATTTTTGCTTTTGTTTCCCTTGCCCGGGGAGATATGTTCATGAAGAAGTCGCTCATGTTTATGTCTGAGAGATTTTTACCTATATTTTTTTCTAAGAGTTTTATGGTTTCATGACTTACATTCAGGTCTTTGATCCACCTTGAGTTTACGTTTGTGTATGGGGTTAGACAGTAGTCCACTTTCATTCTCTTACATGTAGCTGTCCAGTTTTTCCAACACCAGCTGCTGAAGAGGCCGTCATCTCCCCAATGTACATCCAAGGATCCATTATCAAATATTAATTGACTGTATATGTTTGGGTTGATGTTTGGACTTTCTATTCTATTCCACTGGTCTGTGGGTCTGTTTTTGTGCCAATACCAAATTGTCTTTA
This sequence comes from Smutsia gigantea, assembly GCA_032199065.1. NCBI lineage: Eukaryota > Metazoa > Chordata > Mammalia > Pholidota > Manidae > Smutsia > Smutsia gigantea. The sequence goes on along the minus strand of JAVSCE010020339.1, from coordinate 123,884 downwards.
TTACTGTGGCTTTGTAGTAGAGCTTGAAGTCACGGAGCGTAATTCCCCGTTTTATTCCTCCTTCTCAGGATTGCTTTTGCTATTCGGGATCTTTTGTGGTTCCATATGAATTTTATAATTATTTGTTCCAGTTTATTGAAGAAAGCTGTTGGTATTTTGATCGGGATTGCGTTGAATCTGTATATTGCCTTAGGTAGTATAGGTATTTTGACAATATTTATTTTTCCTAGCCAAGAGCATAGGATGAGTCTCCATTTGTTAGTGTCCTCTTTAATTTCTCTTAGGAGTGTCTTGTAGTTTTCAGAGTACAGTCATTCACTTCCTTCATTAGGTTTATTAGGTACTTTATTCTTTTTATGAAATTGTGAATAGAATTGTTCTTTTGATTTCTCTTCCTGTTAGTTCATCGTTAGTGTATAGGAAAGCAACAGATTTGTGTGTTAATTTTGTATCCTGCTACTTTGCTGAATTCAGATATTAGTTCTAGTAGTTTTGGGGTGGAGTCTTTAGGGTTTTTTATGTATAATATCATGTCATATGCAAATAGTGACAATTTGACTTCTTCTTTACCAATCTGGATGCCTTGTATGTCTTTGTTTTGTCTGATTGCCATGGCTGGGATCTCCAGTACTATGTTGAATAACAGTGGAGAGAAGGGGCATCCCTGTCTTGTTCCTTGATGAAAAGCTTTCAGCTTCTCGCTGTTAAGTATGATGTTAGCTGTGGGTTTGTCATATATGGCCTTTATGATGTTGAGGTGTTTGCCATCTATACCCATTTTGTTGAGAGTTTTAATCAGGAATCGATGCTGAATTTTGTCAAATGCTTTTTCAGCATCTATGGAGATGATCATGTGGTTTTTGTTCTTCTTTTTGTTGATGTGGTGGATGATGTTGATGGATTTTCGAATGTTGTACCATCCTTGCATCCCTGGGATGAATCCCACTTGATCATGGTGTATGATCCTCTTGATGTATTTTTGGATTCGGTTTGCTAATATTTTGTTGAGTATTTTTGCATCCATGTTCATCAGCGATATTGGTCTGTAATTTTCTTTTTTGGTGGGGTTTCTGCCTGGTTTTGGTATTAGAGTGATGCTGGCTTCATAGAATGAGTTTGGAAGTATTCCCTCCTCTTCCATTCTTTGGAAAACTTTAAGGAGAATGGGTGTTATTTCTTCTGTATATGTCTGGTAGAATTCAGAGGTGAATCGATGAGGCCCGGGGGTGTTGTTCTTGTGTAGTTTTTTGATTACTGATTCAGTTTCATTGGTGGTGATTGGTCTGTTTAGTTTTTCTGTTTCTTGCTTGGTCAGTTTGGGGAAGTTGTATTTTTCTAAGAAGTTGTCCATTTCTTCTATGTTTTCCAGCTTACTAGCATATAGATTCTCATAATATTCTCTTTTAATTCTTTGTATTTCTGTGGAGTCCGTCGTTATTTTTCCTTTCTCATTTCTGACTCCGTTTATGTGTGTAGATTCTCTTTTTCTTTTAATGAGTCTGGCTAGGGGTTTATCTATTTTGTTTATTTTTTCAAAGAACCAGCTCTTGGTTTCATTGATTTTTTTTCTATTGTTTTATTCTTCTCAATTTTATTTCTTTCTTCTCTGATCTTTATTATGTCCCTCCTTCTGGTGACTTTGGGCCTCATTTGTTCTTCTTTTTCCAATTTCAGTAATTGTGTCTGTAGACTATTCATTTGGACATGTTCTTCCTTCTTTAAATAGGCCTGGATTGCAATATACTTTCCTCTTAGAACTGCCTTTGCTGCGTCCCACAGAAGTTGTGGCTTTGTGCTGTTCTGTTGTTGTCATTAGGCTCCATATATTCTTTGATTTCTGTTTTGAATTGGTCGTTAACCCATTGATTAATTAGGAGAATGTTGTTAAGTCTCCATGTATTTGTGAGCCTTTTTGATTTCTTTCTAAAATGTCTAGTTTTATAACTTTGTGATCTGAGAAGTTGGTTGGTAGGATTTCAATATTTTTGAGTTTACTGAGGTTCTTTTTGTGGCCTAGCATGTGGTCTATTCTGGAAAATGTTCCATGTGCACTTGAGAAGAATGTGTATCCTGTTGCTTTTGGGTGTAGAGTTCTGTAGATGTCTGTTAGGACCATCTGTTCTAGTGTGTTGTTCAGTGCCTCTGTGTCTTTACTTATTTTCTGTCTGGTTGATCTGTCCTTTGGAGTGAGTGGTGTGTTGAAGTCACCTAAAATGAATGCATTGCTATTTCCTCCTTTAATTCTGTTAGTATTTGTTTCACATATGCTGGCAGTCCTGTGTTGGGTGCATATATATTTATAATGGTTATATCTTCTTGTTGAATTGACCCCTTTATCATTATGTAATGTCCTTCTTTATCTCTTGCTACTTTCTTCGTTTTGAGGTCTATTTTGTCTGATACAAGTACTGCAACACCTGCTTTTTTCTCCTTGTTGTTTGCGTGGAATATCTTTTCCATCCCTTCATCTTCGTCTGTGTATATCTTTGGGTTTGAGGTGATGGTCTTGTAAGCAGCATATAGATGGGTCTTGCTTGTTTATCCATTCTGTTACTCTGTGTCTTTTGATTGGTGCATTCAGTCCATTTACATTTAGGGTGATTATTGATAGATATGTACTTATTGCCATTGCTGTATTTAGATTCATGGTTACCAAAGGTTCAAGGATTGCTTCTTTACTATCTAAGAATCTAACTTAACTTTCTTGTTAAGTTATTGTAAACACCATCTGATGTTTCTTTATTTCTCTCCCTTCTTATTCTTCCTCCTCCATTCTTTATATACTAGGTGTTTTATTCTTTGCCTTTAGTTAGTATTTGGATGGTCTGGTTTCTTTGCTATGATTTTATTTTCTCTGGTGACCGCTTTTTAGCCTTAGGCGTGCTTCCCTCTAGAGCAGTCCAATTAAGATATCCTGTAGTGGTGGTTTATGAGAGGGAAACTCTCTCAACTTTCATTTGTCTGGAAATTGTTTAATCCCTCTGTCATATTTAAATGATTATCATGCTGGATACAATATTCTTGGTTCGACGCCCTTCTGTTTTATTATGTTAAATATATCATGCCATTCTCTTCTGGCCTGTAACGTTTCTGTTGAGAAGTCTGATGATAGTCTGATGGGTTTCCCTTTGTAGGTGATATTTTTTCTCTCTCTAGCTGCCTTTAATACTCTGTCTTTATCTTTGATCTTTGCCATCTTAAATATTATGTGTCTTGGTGTTGTCTTCCTTGGCTCCCTTGTGTTGGGAGATCTGTGGGCTTCTGTGGACTGTGAGACTATTTCCTTCCTCAGCAAGGGAAAGTTTTCAGCAATTATTTCTTCAAAGACACTTTCTATTCCGTTTTCTGTCTCTTCTTCCTCTGGCACATCTATAATTCGAATATTGTTCCGTTTGGATTGGTCACAGAGTTCCCTTAATATTCTTTCATTCCTAGAGATCCTTTTATCTCTCTCTGTCTCAGCTTCTCTGCATTCCTTTTCTCTGATTTCTATGCCATTAATAGTCGCTTGCATCTCATCCATTCTGCTGTTAAGCCCTTCGATCGTTTGTCTGATTTCTGCATTATCTTTCCTGACTTCCCTCACTTCCTCCCTCAGTTCTTGCACATTTCTCTGTAGATCCATTAGCATGGTTATGACTTTTATTCTGGATTCTTTTTCAGCAAGACTGTGCATTTCCATCCCTCAGGCTCCCTCTCTGGAGTTGTCTGGTTGATCTTAGTCTGGAGCATATTTCTCTGCCTTTTCATGGCTATAGAATTGTTCGTTGGTATTTGCCGTGTATGTCAGCTGGGTTCTTTAAGACTTTAAAAAGTGAAAAAAGAAAGAAAGAAAGAAGACAAAAGAAAGGAAAGAAAAAACATAAAACAAAAGAAAAAACAAAATACAAAGGAACAAAAAAAACGCCCACCAGGATTCGATTCTGTGGGGATGCTGCAGGTGGCAGTGTTGCTCCACTATTCCGCACCCGTGGCTGCGCTGCTCCGCAAGGCCCTTTATAGCTCTGGCCGGGATGGGAACGAATGGGAGGCTGGTGAGAAGTCTAAGTGCGGCCACGCTTTCCCAGTTGCCAGCTAAGGGGTCTGAAACTCCCCATGACTCACAGCCTGCTGGGTTGAGTGTCCCGGGGCAATCCAGCTCCTCCGCTGGGCTCCTGTCCCTTTAAGACCGCTGAAGAAAGTGCGCGCTTTTCTTTTTTTTTTTCCTTCCCGGGAGCCGGCTGCGAGCACCCTGGCGCGTTCTCCACTCAGATCCTGCCCCTCTGTCTCTCTAATCTCCGCTACACCGCGCTGTGTGTGGATCACTGGGGCTGGTTATTTCGTGGGGTGTACTTCCACTCCCTCCCGGCTCTGAATCCTCTCCTCCCTCTGGTGCGCTGGGGTGGTGTGTGCTCGGGTCCCGCCGGTTCGCGGCTCCGTATCTTACCCGCCTCTTGGGGTGCCGAGTCCTCTCGGGTGTAGCTGCATGCTGTGCGCTTTCCTGTGTATTCTGGTCTACTTTTAGGAATAGTTGCATTTGCTGTATTTTTGGAGATAAATATAGTGTTGGGAGGAGATTTCTGCCGCCCTGCTCACACCACCATCTTCCCAGAAGTCTTTTTGTGCTATTTTATTTTAAATACATCTTTTTTATCAGAATATTATAAACTACATGCATTAAAAAAATTTTTTTAATCACTACAGACGATTCATGATATTCTTATAATATCTTTTCTATAATACCTTTGCTAAGATCCATGCCTGTCCTGTAAGACAAAAAAAGCCAAGATAATCCAACCAGAAGGGCCACCATGAGATTCACGACAATCCATGGCTGGAGATCCTGTTGCTCAATTCCTACTGCCCTAAAAGTACAGAAATACTCATGAGAAATGTCTTCATTTTGGTTCATATATCTAAATATCTATTTTATGAACTTAAAAAAAATAACAGTCCTCACTTAGAGGAATAACAAGTAACACATGAAATAAAAGATAATTTCCCTATAAAATCCATCATATATATATATATACATACCATGAGAAGAAAGGTTCAAAGGTTATTAAACTCTAAACAAATCTGCTTTGTATATTAATGGAAATGGAAATTCAGTGTTGACATATTTTTTTTCAAAGTTTCCCTTCCAACTCCTATGGTGCTACTCTTCAATGAAATATCTTTTCTTTCCCCATTTACCTCATGCCCCTAACCACTTTCAAAAACGACTGTCCCTCTGAGTTGTGTGACCGGGACTCTCAGCTCTGCCATCAGTTTCATGGCTGGCCACTGATATGCACAGGCTGCCTCTTCCCAGTCTGCTGTCTTCTAGCTTGCTTGGCATTGCTTGGCTCTGACTCTATCCCAACCCATCACTATGCTGACTGGGGGTGAGGTGAAGGGCTCCTCCAGTTCATCACGTAATGACTCATTTTAAAACCACAACATAAGAGTAAAACAGATTTGTAAAAAGAAAACATTTTATGAAAAAAGCAGGTATATATAACAATAATTACCCATTGACCAATGGAATTGAAATTTTCTTGCCATGATTTTGGAAACAAAAAGAGACCTTTATTATTACTTATAGATGAAAACATGTAAAGGAGTAGAAGGATAAGAACAATACCATCACTCCTATTGTTGCTGTTATTACTATCAACAATTGCTGATATGATTGTGATCTCTTACCAGAGGCTACCATTAACAGAAGGAGGTGTGTGAAGGTGGATTCTGTCACTTGTCATTTGCTGAGTCAGAGATGGTATAAGAGCAGTAAAGTACATTGAGAAAAACACAAATTAAATTACTAATAATGTATTTTTAACAACCCTGTTTATATTGAATTCATAGATTAAGAAAAAAATATTCTGTACTTTGGGGAATGATGATATAAAGGAATTTCATTAGATCAATTTCAATAGGCTGGAGAGCCTAATATCATTTTTTAAGACTATAATAGGTACAGAAGGGTCTTTGGGATGCTTTTTCATCATTAGAACTGACAAAAACCCTAAAATGTTTTTTATTAAATGATTTACTCAAGATCCTAAAACTAGTCTTATTAATGTTCTCTTAACTTAGAAAACGTATTCCTAATTATCAAAAAGATATAAAATAGTATTTGATACTGAAACACCATACCAGCTGCATCTGTTTAATGTTAAGTAGAAAATACAAATACTAAACATTAATATAGAACAAACTAAACTTGTAAAAGTTATTTACAGCAATCTCTACTGAAAAATAACTATCAAAATAATGGCTACTATGTTTTTTTAATTTATAAATTTCACTTATCAAACTATTTACTTACAGAAAGACGCTAAAGCTGTTGGATCCAGGGCAAGAAAATTTCAAATTGCTACTGATGTTTTAGCAAAGTCAATCCTAGAAAATACAAAGCTTCTTGTCACAGTGCAGTTATAAACTTCTTATAAAACTGTACTCTCTTGAGTAGTTTTTTCTTCTCTGTTCTAATGCTACCACATATATTGTGTATTACTAAGCTTTACATTTATACCTAACACAAATGAAAGACTATCTTACTTACAAAGGCTACATAAAACATTTAAAAAGAAGGCTTTTTACTCAACATTCCTTTAGAGCTAAGACATTGCGAAGAAAACATTAATCTGCAAAACTTACCTGCAAAATTTCATTAGATTCTACCTCTTTTTATTACCCATATCAGTAGGCTGTAAGTTGTTTTACTTAATGAGTTGAATTGTATTCCCCAAAAGACATGTTGAACTTCAACCCCTGGGAATGTGAACATGACCGTATTTGGAAACTGGGTCCTTGCAGATGTAATCAAGTTAAGATGAGGTCATTAGAATGGGCCCTAATCCAATACTACTGGTGTCCTTATAAGAAGAGAAGAGACACAGACAGAGACACACAGGGAAGACTGCCAGGGGACAAGAGGCGGCCACTAGAGCAACACATGTACAAACTGAAGAGCACAAGGACTGCCAGCAATCACTGGCAGGTAGGGGAGGGGCATGGAACAGACTCCAAAATGGAACATACCTTGCTGACACCTTGATTTCAGAATACTACCCTCCAGAGCTGTGAGAGAATAAACTCCTGTTGTGTTTTTTTTTGTCTTTTCTTTTTTTTCATTTTATTATCATTAATCTACAATCATATGTGCAATATTACGGTTATTAAACTACCCCTTCATCAGGTCCCCCCCACCAACCCCATTACAGTCACTGTCCATCAGCATAGTGAGATGCTATAGAATCACTACTTGTCTTCTCTGAGTTGTACAGCCCTCCCCATGCCCCCCCAACATTAGGTCTGCTAATCGTAATGCCCCGTTTTCCCTCTTATCCCTCCCTTCCCACCCATTTTCCCCAGTCCCTTTCCCTTTGGTAACTATTAGTCCGTTCTTGGGTTCTGTGAGTCTGCTGCTGTTTTGTTCCTTCAGTATTTTTTCTTTGTTCTTATACTCCACATATGAGTGAAATCATTTGATACTTGTCTTTTTCGGCTTGGCATATTTCACTGAGCATAATACCCTCTAGCTCCATCCATGTTGTTGCAAATGGTAGGATTTGTTTTCTTCTTATGGCTGAATAATATTCCATTGTGTATATGTACCAATTCTTCTTTATCCATTCATCTACTGATGGACACTTAGGTTGCTTCCATTTCTTGGCTATTGTAAATAGTGCTGCAATAAACATAGGGGTGCATCTGTCCTTTTCAAATTGGGCTGCTGCATTCTTAGGGTAAATTCCTAGGAGTGGAATTCCTGGGTCAAATGGTATTTCTATTTTGAGCTTTTTGAGGAACCTCCATACTGCTTTCCACAATGGTTGAACTAATTTGCAGTCCCACCAGCAGTGTAGGAGGGTTCCCTTTTCTCCACATCCTCGCCAACATTTGTTGTTGTTTGTGTTTTGGATGTTGGCCATCCTCACTGGTGTGAGGTGATATCTCATTGTGGTTTTAATCTGCATTTCTCTGATGGTTAGCAATGTGGAGCATCTTTTCATGTGCCTGTTGGCCATCTGAATTTCTTCTTTAGAGAAGTGTCTATTCATGTCCTCTGCCCATTTCTTAATTGGATTATTTGCTTTCCGTTTGTTAAGGTGCATGAGTTCTTTATATATTTTGGTCCTGTTGTGTTTTAAGTACTTTCTAAACAGTGCCCTAGGAAACTAACACAATGCCCACAGTCTCATCGACAACTGATTCAGATGATGTGGAAGACAATGTTTGGGATTTTTTGCACTGATTATATTTGAATGAAATTTGGATTTAGATTTGATACTAGAATGGGTAAAAATGACTTTGGGGGATGTTTTTGTTCACAATATTCCCATTCCACCCTGAAAAAAACAGAAATGGATTTGCTTTAAAAAAAGCCAAAATAGTATTAACATCCTATAAATCTATTTTGAAAACTGTCATAGTCAGTGACACATTTTGCTGAACAGTTCCTCCTGAAGAAAAGTGAAAGGGATCTGCAGTCACAAGTTTTACCTGTCAAAAATTGAAATTGTACTTAGGGCCAAAAGCAAGTAAGGAAGACTCTGCAATGGATATGCTAAGGTCTTGTATTGTTGCAGAAGGTTTGAGAGGTTAGAAAGCTGATCTCCTGCTAGAACATATATCACAACAATATTCCACACAGCACAGCCTGCCAAGAAGCCATGAGAAAAGAGACCAATCATCCTGAAAGGAAAAGGGTTTAATTATATAGGAATTACTAAAGTAAAAGGCTGAAATGTTTTTTAAATCTCTTCACAAGTAAGCATAAAATTAACACATCATGAAAACTAAACACAAGCTTTTTCTTTTTACTACACTGACAGGCAAATGATTTAACTCTAATTGAATGTCTAAAAAAATACCTACCTACCATTTTTTTAGGTTATTATGTTATTATCTTATTTTTTTTCTTTCATTGAAATAGCATTGATACCCAATCTTATGTTGGTTTCAAATATACAACACAGTGATTCAACAGTTGCCCATATTATTAAATCCTTACTCCTTATAGTGCAGTTACTCTCTATCAACATAGAAAGATGTTGCAGAATCATTGACTATATTCTCTACACTGTACTACTGTCCCCGTGACCAGCTTATATTGTGATTGTGAATTATTGTGCCCTTTTATCCCCCTCAACCCTCTCCATCCATCCCAATCCCTCCCCCTTGGTAACCACTACCTACCTACCCTTTTAAGTTGTCAATTTTGTTAACAGTATTGACACTTTTTTAAATTAACACTTTTTTAAAACACTTTTTTCACAAAATTATGGAACATTTGTTTCAAAAAAAGTCCAACAAAAGCAGCCACCTGAAAGCCCGGTGCACTGAAACTGCAACATCTCTGCTTATCCAGGAAGACTTCATGTGCACTGACACATCTATGTTTTCTGCGGTCTTTATCAACTCTGAGCAATCAGCCGCCTGTAACCGCCCTTAGAATACATTACACAATTATTAACAACTAGAGATAACCCCGGCAGCCTTTTTTTTAGTATCCACCTTTAAGAACCCTCAGACTAAGACTGAAATTTTGCTGTGTTTCTATCTAGAAATTCTCCCTGATTCAGTCCCTATTTCAGAGGCTATTTTCATTTGGTTGCTTAAACGTACTATTTTTTCTCTTTAGGGGAAATAAACAATGTCAATGCACTTTCCTCCCAATCCAAAATACATGTTAAAGTAACAGTTTTAGAAATTATATTTAATGAAATACAATAATGAACTTCCAACTCAGAACAAAGTCCAAAAACCTCCAACGTGACATAGTCTAAAAAAATCAAATTTAGAGACTTTGGGTATTAAACTTTAAATGGCAACACTACAAACATAAGTCAATACTTGAAGACACTTTAAATTTCTTAGGAGAAGATGCCAGTGTGTGCAGCATGCATTCTGTGGTATCAGAAAAGAAACAGGTTGTTTCATAAACTTCTCTTAAGAAGGCTACTGTGTGCGACCGGATTAAAGATGGCGGCATGAGAGGTGAGACACAGGCTTCCTCCTAAAAGCGCATATAATACAATTAATACAACTAATCCTGAAAGAACAACAGTAAAGGGGACTGTGCCAGACTGCATACACCTGGAGAAAAGAGCAGACCTCACAGAACAGGGTAACGTACCAAAGCTGTGGCCCGGCAGGACCCAAGCCCTTCCCCCACCCCAGCTCACCAGTGGGAGGAAGAGAAACGGAGCAGGGAGGGAGTGGATATGTGAGACTGCTGAATACCTAACCCTGGAGATCTTCTGGGAACACAAACCTACATATCATGGTGCTTGCATGATACTCTCATGATTACAGGGTTGGAAAGCTAAGACAGGCAGAATTCCTGGAGAGACTGAGATTCCAGCCACTTGTGGAAAGCAGGGATCCATATCCGGCTGCTCTGGGACAAAAGAAAGCCTAACAAGGAAGCCCTTAGCAAGAGAGCTGCTAAAGGGGCAAGGATTGCACAGAATTTACTGCTCAGGAGAGAGGACAGGTAGACAAAATTGTCCGGGTACACTCTGTCCAGCAGGTTGGGAGCTTTGCCATATAGACTCTCATAATTAAGGAGGAAAAAGAAATCTTCCTCCTTAGACGATCTTCAGGTGCTCCAGCTCCCTGGCTGTCTACAGAGCTCCAAGGACCCCCTCTGGGATACGCAGCCTACTGCGCCTTTCTCCCTGCCAGCCCCACCTGGCTTGCAAACCAGAAACCCTACCCTGGTGTTAGGCCAGCCAGAGGGAAGATCTGTCTACAGCAACTAAAAACGCAAAGCATGGAGGCTTATACCTGTGTGCTCAGCCCACTGGTTCAGATAGTGGAGACAGGCATAGCAGCCAGGAAGCAGGAAACAGCTCTTTCCGCCCCCCAGGCACCAATACCACTCCCCTGTGATCCCTGACATTGCTTCAGGGGCTGAGCAGCTCCAGGGAGTAGAGCTTCTGGGCACTAGAGGGGGCCATATACAAATATGAAACACCAAAGGAACCTGGTTTAGAGTAAAATTATTAATACAGCTCTGCAGAAAGATTAAAATGACATCGACCTCATGACTCTTCCTGAAAGGGAGTTCAAAATAAAAATCATTAACATGCTCATGGAGGTACGGAAAGATACTCAAGAACTCAGGAATGAATTCTGGTCAGAGATCCAATCATTGAAAAGCACAATGGAGGGCATGAAAAGCAGATTGGATATGGTGGAGGAGACGATAAATGAAATAGAAACTAGAGAAGAGGAATACAAAGAAGCTGAGGCACAGAGAGAAAAAAGGATCTCTAAGAATGAAAGAATATTGAGAGAACTGTGTGACCAAGCCAAACGGAACAATATTTGCATTTAGGGGTACCAGAAGAAGAAGAAGAGAGAAAAAGGGATAGAAAGTGTCTTTGAGGAGGTAATTGCTGAAAATTTCCCCAATCTGGAGAAGGAGATAGTCTCTCAGGCCATGGAGATGCACAGATCTCCCAACACAAGGAACCCAAGAAAGACAACACCAAGACATATAGTAATTAAAATGGCAAAGATCAAGGATAAGGACAGACTATTAAAAGCAGCCAGAGAGAGAAATAAGATCACATACAAAGGAAAGCCTATCAGGCTATGATCAGACTTCTCAACAGAAACCTTACAGGCCAGAAGGGAGTGGCATGATGTATTTAGTGCAATGAAGCAGAAGGGCCTTGAACCAAGAATACTTTATCTGGCAAGATTATCATTTAAATTTAAAGGAGGGATTAAGCAATTTCCAGATAAGCAAAAGCTGAGAGAATTTACCTCCCACAAACCATCTCTACAGTGTATTTTGGAGGAACTGCTTTAGATGGAAGTGTTCTTAAGGTTTATTAGCTGTCCCAGAGGTAATAAAACCACAGTAAAGAAAGTAGAACAGCTAATTACTAAGCAAATGCAAAATTTAATTAACTATCCCCAAAGTGAATCAAGGGATAGACAAAGAGTACAGTATATGATACCTAATATGTAAAGAATGGAGGAGAAAGAAAAAGGATGAAGAAAAAAAAAAGAACCTTTAGATTGTGTTTGTAATAGCATATTAAGTGAGTTAAGTTAGACTCTTAGATAGTAAGGAAGTTAACCTTGGACCTTTGTTAAAGACGAATCTAATGTCTCAATGCCAGTAAGTACATACGTATCAACAATCACCCTAAATGTAAATGAACTGAATTCACCAATCAAAAGACATAGAGTCACTGAATGGATAAAGAAACAAGACCCATATATATGCTGCCTACAAGAGACTCACTTCAAACCCAAAGACATACACACTAAAAGTGAAGGGATGGAAAAAGATATTTCATGCAACTAATAGGAAGAAAAAAGCAGGAGTTGCAGTACTCGTATCAGACAAAATAGACTTCAAAACAAAGAAAGTCACAAGAGACAAAGAAGGACATTACATAATGATAAAAGGGTCAATCCAACAAGAAGATATAACCATTATAAATATCTATGCGCCCAGCACAGGAGCACCTACATATGTGAAACAAATACTAACATAATTAAAAGGAGAAACAGAATGCAATGCATTCATTCTAGGAGACTTCAACACTCCACTCACTCCAAAGGACAGATCAACCAGACAGAAAATAAGTAAGGAGACAGAGGCACTGAACAACACAATAGAACAGATGGACCTAACGGACATCTACAGAACTCTACACCCAAAAGCAGCAGGATACACATTCTTCTCAAGTGCACATGGAACATTTTCAAGAATAGATCATATACTAGGCCACAAAAAGAGCCTTGGTAAATTCAAAAAGATTGAAATTGTACCAACCAGTTTCTCAGACCACAAAGGTATGAAACTAGAAAAAAATTACTCAAAGAAAATGAAAAATCCCACAAACATATAGAGGCTTCACAACATGCTCCTGAATAACCAACAGATCAATAACCAAATAAAAACAGAGATCAAGCAATATTATAAGACAAATGACAACAATAGTTCAACACCACAAAATCTGTGGGACGCAGCGAAGGCTGTGCTAAGAAGAAAGTATATTGCAATACAGGCCTACCTCAGGAAAGAAGAACAATCCCATATGAGCAGTCTACACTCACAATTAACAAAATTAGAAAAGGAAGAACAAAGGAGGCCCAAAATCAGCAGGAGGGACATAATAAAGATTAGAGCATAAATAATAAAATCAAGAAAAATATAACAAAAGAAAGAATCAATGAGAAGACCTGATTCTTTGAGAAAATAAACAAAATAGATAAACCCCTAGCCAGGCTTATCAAGAAAAAAAGAGTCTACTCACATAAACAGAATCAGAAATGAGAAAGGAAAAATCACTACAGATACCACAGAAATACAAAGATTAGAGAATACTATGAAAAATTATATGCTAGGATGAAAGACAGAGGTGAGACACCTAATTTTCCCTAAGAAAAGACAACTTCCAGGCAGACAACTGGTCTATTTATGGCCATTTCTCTAGGAAGTTTTGTGCTACTGGAATCAAGAATAAAAATGAGGGTTAAGTAATACTGCTTAAAAATAGACTGGAGTAAGCCAAATAGCCACACAGTGTAGGAGTAAAAGCACCTGACTAGAAGTCATCAGACCTCAGTGTGAGTCCAAATTCTGCCATCAACAAACTGTGAGGCCCTGAATCGCAGGCTTCTCACTGGCCAAGAACTCCAAGATCCCTTAGATGGAATCTTATAGAATCAGAATTCCAAAACAACATATGTAGAATCTGAATTGTAAATTTTTGGACTAATCTATTTATGTTTCAGATGAGTTCTTTAAGCAGCATGTTGACAGCATATCTGGGAGCAGCATATAGTCATGACCATTCTTTCAGTAGGCTTCCTTAATCACTGCAGTCTTATAACCAATACATGCTATATAATGTCAGACTGTTTTCCAAAAGACCATATAGTATAATGTTGTATTTCTTACTTAATATGTGATAGAGCCTGGACAGGAGTACCACCGTTTTGAATACACCCACCCACCATCTCAGAGACCTAGGTTTCATGGTAGGCTACAAGCATTTTCCAGAGGACATGTCAGCAAGCCACAAGCCCACCTTTTCCCTGACCCATTCCCTCAAAAGCCTGCCAAAAAATCTGGCCATAAAAAGCCTCTTAGCCTGTAAGAGATGCCTTCTTTGTTCTGCTCTCCAGAACAGAGAGGTCCCTCTCATGTTTAGCAATAAACCTGCTTGGACTGTGGAGTTCACGTCCCTTCTTTTCCTTTTAATATGGTAATACTATCATCTATTTTCTCCCATTTGTTTTTAATTATAGAATTTATATCATTACCTGCTCTATCACCAACACCACTATCAACTGCAGAAAACTAGTAAAGTACAACAAATTAAGAAGTGGGTAGGGACACAAGGAGATTTTTTAATTATTCATAATCCCACAACTCACATAAACAACCAGCATTCATATTCTGGCATATTTCCTTCTTGTCTTTGGTCCTATGCATTTTTCTATAGTTGAGATCAAACTACATATGTGTGTGTGTTTATTTTCATTTGAATCTTTCAATGAAATGAAAATTTCTCCCTAAATACTTTTTAATGGTGCAGATTTTACTGTATAGATACACCATAACTACTGAAATCATAGCCCTCCTGTTTTACATTTAGATAGTTTCCAGTTTTTTGCTCTCATCTGTACCAGTGTGATGGTTAGGTTTGTGAATAAATTTTTATCTTATTTCCTTAATTCAAATTTCCAGAAGTATAATTCCTAGGTCAAAGGATATCCTTGTATAATTCTTATAGAGCCCATGCTCCAAAACAAGAAACTACTTACAGCTTTTTTCCACAAACACTCTGCCTACAGGCTGGCTAATGCCAGTGGGTGCGGTGAACATAGACTGTTGCTCTGGACTACTTTGTTCATCAGTAATTATGTCTTCATCTTCTACTCCTAGTCCATTGGCATACTGTAATTCTGCTGGCTTGGTTTTTCTCTAATCAGGGAAAATGTAAGTAACAGGGATTATTACTGAATTTTTATAGACCCATATAAGGAGGTACCTAGGAAAGAGACCCAGACTTAGAGTTGGAAAATTTGATTTTTACTCAAATGCATCTGTTATTAACCATTATGTGCCGCAAGTCACATATATTTCTGTGGACCTCAGTTTTCTCATCTGAAAAATGAAGTGACTGAACTAGATTTTTAAGATAATTCCCAGACTTAACATTATATCATTCTATATAAGTACTGATCACTTTTTGTAAGGTCACCTCCAAATGCAATCAAGTGTTACGGAACTTCCAGTTTACTTCTTTAACACATGCCATTCTATTTTATCTAAGACTTAATTTCCTATGCTAAAATACATTTTTATTGCTAAAAAAACCATAACTTGAATTCTGTAACATAAATAAGTAAATCATAATAGCCTGTTCTATTAATACTACCTTTTATTTTTAATATCTTTACTATCTAATTTTTTGCTACTTACATAGTATCTTATATTTGTATTCCTTTTATAGAGACAGCTCCAAGATTTTTTAAATATATTGTACTTTTCTCAGTTGTTTACTCTTCAAATTTATCATTACATTGGTTTCACTGATATTTCTGTAATCCTACTTATAGAGTATTTAATATTTATACTTAGCATAACAATATAATACAATAAGTATATATTTAGTATAATATTATATTAAAAACTTACAATAAGGTACTAGTATTTAATAAGACTTAATCAAAAGCTACTATTTGGGAGCTCCAAATTAAGTAATAGAGTATCCCTGAAGAATATTTAGAAGGACTAATAAATTCTTACTTTGTCTTCCTTCGAGGTTTTTGAATAACTGCCTCCTTCACTGGCTCCATATCGATACCATTTTCATTTGTAATAAAGATGGACTGGATGTCCTCTTTTGGGTAAAGGAAGTCTCCAATTCTGGAAATAAAGTAGATTAAATTTTCAAATTGCCATAATGTTAAAAGAAATGTGTAAGACTTTTGTAAGACAAGAGAACTTTAAGAATTTTAATTGAACCAAAATTTTCACTATCTTACAAATTTTTAATGTAAAAAAATTGTATCTCTAAACACTCAACAAAAAACTTGAAATTGCAATGCCAAACAATATGGGAAAAAAATAAGTAATTCAGCACCTAGAGGGCTGGGGAGACCCCCAAGGTTACCTCTAGGTTTGGTGATTTATTCAAAGGACTCACAGGACTCAGAAGTCATTAACTCACAAAATTTTGCACTCTCACAATTACAGTGAAAGGGCATGAAGCAAAACTGGAAAAAGCACATGGAGCAAAGTCCAAGGGAAACCAGGCACAAGCTCCCAAGAGTCCTCTATCAATGGCGTCCATAGGATTTGCTAATTCCTCCAGCACTAAGTTGTGACAACTTGTCTGACACATTCTCTCAGCTTCTTGTGACGGGGAAGCTCATCAGAGACACAGTACCCCAGACTTTTACTGGGGTCGTCACATAGGCACCCTCTGCCTAGCACATGCCCAGATTCGATTCCCAGAAGAAAAGTAAGTGTTCAGCATGAATCATACTGTGTACACAAATACACAGTAAATCACCCTCATAAATCAGGGAGTTTTGTATCAGTGTAGGGAATTGTTTACCAGCCACGTTCCGGACATCAGTGAAGAAGCCCCCTGGCAAGTAGGCCTTTCTAAGGACAGCAGCTTCGGGCCTGCTGTGTTAACTCTTAACTGCACGCAGGGTATTAAGTTTAAATGAGTCACTGGAGGCCTCTAAGCTGCTAGCTACTCAGATCTAGAAATACTACCAGTGGCTTTCTGGAATGCCCTTAAAGTCCCTAGAAGTCTGTTTGAATAAAATATTTACAGCCCAGGCTGGAAATACATAAGCAGTAGAGCCTATTATAGTTATATTGTACAAAACAAGAAGCAAAATTAAAAGCCCAGAAATTTAGAAAGTTGGGCCTGCACAGCGGGGTACATTCTGGAATAGCTGTGACAGGTGCTCTTTGGCCCAGAACTTACGTGGTCTTGAATTTTCTAAAAACGATTAAGTCATTTCTGTAAATATATTTTTTCACAAATAAAAAAATAGATATTGGAATCCATCTTGATTTTCAAATTTGTGTCCTAACTGAATTACTATGAGCAGTTTTAATTCAACTATATTTACTGCCAGTAATGACATAAATCATACAGTAGGTAAAGCTGTCTGAGCATCACTTCTTTTTTCATTTTTCCTCTTTTCTCCTCATAAATAGTGTCCCCAGGCACTGCGGTATCCCACTTCAACTTGCCTCTCAAAACTGTATTATATTCTTTTGACCTTTTCAGTTCCTGCCCTCCACACCTTTAATTCTTCTACCCAATCAGGACCTGCTGTTTTCTAAGAGGACAAGTAATTAGTCAGGAAAATTATTTTTTAATAAATTTTTCATAGGGGTGGATGTCAAGGAGAGAACTAATCTCCCATCTTCATTCTTTCCCTTTGTTTTATTCTAACAAAACCCACTGTCTTTCTTCTAGTTATTATAAACATCACACATGCTGAATATAAAAAGTAAAACAAAAATCAAAGAAGATAATAAAGATCCCTAACCTCCCCGTCCAAAAAAACCTGTCACTGTTAACACTTTGCTATGTGTTTCCATTCTTGTTAATGGAATTAACACACATATAAACATATATATATATATATATATACACACACACACACACACACACACACACACACACACACACACACACAAACACACTCACTGAGGTATATGCATATGTTCTAGGTTGAAATGTACTCCCCAAGAGAGAGATATTCAAGCCCTAACCCTCAGTACCTCTGAATCACACTTTATTTAGAAATAGGGTCTTTGCTGATACAGTCAAATTAAGATAAGGTGTTAATTAGGATGGGCCCAAAATGCAGTGACTGGTATCCTTATAAGAAGAGTGAAGTTTGGCCACAGAAACAGCGAAAAATGTGAAGGTGGAGCCACAGAATGGAGCTCTGCTGCTACAGCCAAAGAACACCAAGGATTGCCAATAACCACCAGAAGCTGGAAGAGTCGAGGATGGATTCTTCCCTTGAGCTTTCCAAAGGACCACAGCCCCACCTACACCTTGATTTCAGGCTTCTGTTCTCCAGAACTGTCAGAGAATAAATTTCTGTTGTTTTAAGTCATTCCGTTTGTGATGATTTGTTATGGCTGCCCTAGGAAATTAATACAACTTGTTACAAAATGGGATCCTTTGATACACACTATTTTATACAGGTA
This sequence comes from Smutsia gigantea, assembly GCA_032199065.1. NCBI lineage: Eukaryota > Metazoa > Chordata > Mammalia > Pholidota > Manidae > Smutsia > Smutsia gigantea. Next base: position 105,679 of record JAVSCE010020339.1, on the reverse strand, counting down.
TGATGACTCAACAGTTTATTACTGATGGTTTTCTATGTCACTATTGCATTTTAACAATGCTTTAAATGCCTACTTGGTTTCTATTAAATGTATAAAACATGATTTATTTAGCCAGTATCAAGTTGTTAGTTATTTGGTTATTACCAATTTGTACTCCTATAAATAATGCTGCAGTTAACATCCTCTAATTATTACAGCTATTGTTACTTCTCTTCCTAGAAGTTAGGACAGCCTATATCACTTTGTGTTCCTACCAGCAGTGTACAAGTGTACCCATTTCTCACCAACACTTTTATAACCAACACTTTTGCATTTTACAATTTGAAAAAAGCACTGCCAATTTGATAGGCAAAATAAATGATACAGTATTTTACTTATCTTGTGACTAGTGCCTGAAACATAGCAAGACTCAATAAATGTTGGCTGTTGTTCCATTATATTATTAACACTGTCTCTATCCTTTCTTCACTGACTTGAAATGTCCATTTCATCATATAATAAATTATTACACAAACCAAGATCTAAATTTTCTGTTTTAGTACTGATTTTGTATACTTTCCTTCATAATCTACGGCTATATGATCAAGAGATACTCTTAAAGTGTCCCTGGCTTAACCTCTTAAGTTACTCTAGTAATGAAAATTTTAAGCAAGAAAGAAAAAAAGGGGTATGGGAAAAATAGGAACAGACAGGTTTTTCATCATACCCTCCCACCCCCAATCACAGCTGCTATCACCATCTAACCTTGGTCTCTTCACATACCAGCACGTAGCCTCGCCGCCTTCTGTCTCCTTTGTGCAGGAGCTTCTGGCAGTGCTACGGGTTCTTCAGTTGGCAGCTCACTGTCCTCAGATGGCCTGTGGACAGCAGTCTGAACAAGGCCTTCTGAAGAAGCACTACCTACAGAAAAAGAGTGGCAAAAAAAAATGGGACAGCTTGAGCAGAGATCACTGAGTCTTCAAAAGATGGGAAAAAAGGGAACCGGAATGTTTCCTAAATAGTGATTAACTGTTTTTACTACATCTTTGCCTGTAAGAATTGTGTCTTTAACCTACATTTATATCACATCATGAATTACAATAAATTTAGTGCTTGGTGTATCAAATCAATACTAGCAGAACTCAAAATTTTTTACTATGCCTCTACATACAGATAGATATTTTCACATCTTAAGGCTTCAAATTAACATAATTTTGATGCCTGAAATATGAAACAGCTATAAAACCAGGGTTCGGTTAAAATATCTTTATTGCGAGCATTATCTACTGGCTAAAACTCTGATATAATAAGAACTCTGTACACTGCATATGCTCAATGCACACTGCATATTTTACCAATTCAAAATTTTATACAATATGTAATTGATTTATATGTACTTGGGACATAATATTATATAGTGATATCGTTAAAAATTAAGTATCTTTGTATGTGCTGCTTACTGTCATGTTTAAAATCATACTTTAGTCAGAAATGCTACTCCCTCAAAACACTTTTAAACATAAAATGAACTATTCATCATAAATGATTTTTATTTATAAAGACTTTTCCAGGAAAAAAATATGTATGAAGTATGAAAATGCAATACTTCTCTCACTGGCAACAAACACATGACCTAATTGTAAAACAGACAATAAAACAAAAAGAGGACATTATTTCCCAAAAACAGAATTCTTCTTTTATTAAACTGCATTAAAACAAGATGAGCATAACCATATACAAAATAATGACTTCAAAACTCTAAGTAAAAATATGTGTCAACATTTAACACTTAACAATTCTAATGAAAGCCTGAAATATATCCTTTTTTTCATCTAAATGCATGTAATTTTTTTTCCCTTTTTTACAAAAGGAAGCACTGGTGGCTGGAACAGATCTGTCCCTCTGCTTCCCCAAATCTGTCTATTGCATCCTCTACCTGTGACCTTTCTAAGTTTACATGTACATGTTTATTTTTATTTGTGAGGATATTTTTAAAGTCTGGCATTTCAGTATCTTTGTGAATCTAGTCTCTTTGCATCTCTTTTCCTTTTTGCTGTTTGTGTCTTTCTCTATTTCTTATGTCATCTCTATTTCTTTCTTTTGCTCCACCATCTATTCCTCCATTTGTTAGACAATAATAAGCCAATATAAGTTTCTGACCAAGTTTAAGGTGTGATCAGCTACAAGCTTTAAGCTCATCCAGCAGTGGTGGGCAGGACTGACGGGAGAAGAAAGCTGGAAGCACAGAGCAATGCTGGAGGCAACCCCAATAGCTCAGGTGAGAAGAGGGAAGGAGCTAAACTAACTACCATTGTGACAGTGAAAATGAAAAAGGGCAAGAGAGATAAAAGATACCATAGAAGCTTGTAAGGGCAGCAAGTAAAATGAGGGGACCAGTTAGAGGTGACTTTGAGGTTTCAAGCCAGAGTGACTTGGAGAGTAGGGAGTTCCATGAACAGAAACTGAGTTACTAACTGAACACCCAGGATTATTAGTGGATAACTATGACAAAAAGGAGTTCATAGAACTTGCTCGTTACTGCAGCTTTAACACAAGGATGATATGGTCCTGCCTTCAGACTCAGGGTCTAATGTAGAGATTCTCTGACCGAAATGTGAGATCCAAGAACTTTGTATCTCTAAATCCAGTATCCTGTTCGAGGGTCTGGAACCAATCAGAGCTTAAGACAGTTTACGCACTCTAGGGATAAAAGACCTCAAAGGATCCAAGAATGTTATGGAAATAAGAGTTTTGGTGGCATAGCCCTTTATTCCATTAATGCTTCTAACACTCTTTGGCCAGCCCACTGCCTTCTCCCTCCCTACCACCAGGAATCCCACTGCTTCAAACTGACCTTGCTTCTGCCCTCAACAGAGCAGTGACTTGGGATGGCAGAGGCCTTCCCTCTCCTGATCTGTGATGTTTATCATGCCTGAGGTACTGGAAAAATCTGTGATCCTACACAACAGAGAACTTCTTACCTAGTGTGTTTTTTGTTCTGGGCTTCTTTTTCTTAGAACAATTAAGTGGAATATCACCTATAAAACAAAGAGAACAACAACAAAAAAGGCTGCCTAAAATTCAATGCAGATAACAGGGCCTTTTCCCTCTCTTTTTAGGTCCAGCCAATTTCTACACATTAGGGAAGAAGTCAAGAAATTGACAAAGTCAAAGACAGTCCATAGTGTGGTTCCAGGAGCTCACTGCTGGTCAGTAATGTTAGAAACAGTAACATAGAAAGTGGACTCACCAATCATCTGACCCCCTACATTTCCCAGCCCCCTTGCACTTAGGTGTGCCTACGACTGGTTCTGGCCAATACACTGGGAGCAGAAGTGATCTGTGTCGTTTCGGGGCCAAAGTGACTTAAACCCTGTAAGTCACTGAGATTTGGGGGTTAGTGTAGCATAACCAAGTCTATCCTAACTAATGGAGACAAAGGAAGATGTCGTCTCTATTACAGAACTATATAATGTAGTCAACAGTTATATTCTGAGTGACTCCAGTCAAGGATGAGTGTTTTATATTTATTGGTAAAGTCAAATCAACCATAGAACTAGTGTTATTTATCAATCTTCATTTAAAAATTGGCAGTCACATAAACAGTAAAAAGAGACCGGTGGTTACCATGGGGGAGGGGTTGGGGTGGACATGTGAAACAGGTGAAGGGGACAGAGGCACAAAAACATCAATTATAATATAAATTAGTACATGAAAGTACAGCATAGAGAATATAGTCAATAATACTGTAAAATCTTTCTATGTTGACAGATAGTAACTACACTCATTAGGGTGAGCATTTAACAATGTAGGTAACTGTCAAATCACTATGTTGTACACTTGAAACCAATATTGTAAAGCAACCATATTTCAATTAAAAAAAACAAGGTGAAAAAATATAAAATAAAAAACGGCAGTCATAGGAAATTATTTTAATAAAAGAATATTGTAGTATTATAAATTATACATTCAGATTCAACTTTAGGAGAAACATTAAGGAATCCAACTAATTTCTGAACACCAGGTATTATATTATGAAGTTTTACATTAATAATGAACTAACTCACCTTGAACAGCACTTTACATGACACCGACCAAATTTATTCATGACAAAGACACAAAAAAGAAACTCTATTAATTACAAACCTATTATGTCAGACTGAAAACTAAAGTCATTACAAATTTAAAATAAAATTAGCTTTCACAGTCAGCTAGCGTATAAATTAGCTTTTTTATAAGTAATAAGCTGTTAAATAAGACTAACAAAATAATCCCAATATTTTCTGAACCTACTGTCTATTAATAAAGTGGATTAAACAGATTAAGAACTCTTATTTTGTCACTGATTAAAATCAGCTTAAATTCTGAGGATCGGAATTCTGATAAACAAGACAATAAAATATTCAGAATGGACAAATTATCCTACCATGTTGACATTCAGGCTTTGAAACAGAACATTTAATTACAACTTATCCTATGATTCAAGGATTTTTTTACCTTTAAACTTTTAGGGAACATTTTTCTAAAACTTTCATGAAGTCTCTGAATTATTTTGAATTTTCTATAGTACTAGTCAATTTTTTCTCATTGATTCTGCATTTTAAAAACTCAATAAACAATTACGGCAAATTATTTTTACCTTGGTGCAGGTGGAAGGGCTCGTGGAGGACGCTATGGGGAACAGAAAATTGTTTGTAATTAAAGTCTTATACTATCTTTACTCCCTGAATTTTAAATCTTTTTATAATCCTGTTCATCAAGTAAAACCTAAGAGGTATTAAAACAGCTTGTCTTATCCTAAAGCACTAGGGATACTTTAATGAGCAAAACAGAGAAACCCTGCTTTTACGTAACTCACACTGTAGTGGTTAAGTATTAGAAGATAATATTTTAAAAATATATACACACACACGTAGTAATAAATGGTGGAGGTGGAGTGCTGCTTTAGTTAGAGAAAAGTCTGAGGCATCTGCGCTGGGACCTGAATAAGAAAGGAGCTATAGGGAAGCATATACAAAGGCTTTTAGTTCAGATTGTAGTGTTATGGGGCGACGGGGGGAGCAAGGCCAGTAAGGCTGTAGTACAGTTACCAAGGAGCGAAAGGCAGAAACCAAACTAATTAAGATCTTGAAGACCAAGGGAAGTAAGTAGTCTAGATTTTGTTTTAATTAGATGAAAAGCCAATGGCGGTTTTATGCCACATTGTAACTTTTTTTTTAAGATCACCCTGAATACATTTTAAAGCAGAGTGGGTTTTTTCCCTTCCTACCTTACAAATGCTACTTTACATGAATAAGAAAAGTTGTTTTTGCAGCTCAGAGAGATCACAGATGAGAAGCATTTTTTCCAAATTAAAACTAACAAATGCCTAAAAATCAGCTTAATGTTCCAAGTCTCTCATGCTGCTTGCAGAGGACATTTGATTTAAAAGGGTAAAATTTTACACTCTTCTAATTTGTTCTACAACTGTCCCATTTAGCAATCCATCATTCAAATAGTGTATGAATACAAATGCTACCAGATTAGGACAAAGTAAGCTGTTTTAATACTACCCAGCAGCCAAAATGACAAGTGGAAAAGAACTATAATCACATGAGAAGGCGCTATTGTTATAGAGATACTACGGATCGCGTTCCACACAAGGACTCAGTTCACACGGTTACTCCACAATTCAAAAGTCCCGCAAAGATGATGTATCACCCATTCAGAAACCCAACCTCTAAGCTCCTCAAAACAGGGACGCCTCAACTAAACACAAAATCCTAATAACTCAAAAGTATCTAAGGCTCGCTTACCACCTGCTTCTTTCCCATTCCGTCTAAAGTCCAGCTCCCCTGCGGCCACCAGCTCCCCGGCGCAAAGCGCCTACAACCCGCGCCCATCCCTCGCCCCGCCCACTCAGCCCCCTCGCTGCCCCCTCGCTGCCCCCTCGCTCCTCCCGGACTCAGCGGCTCACACCCACCGGGCCGGGCGGGCGCGCAGGCGCAGTGCGTCATCCGCCTGCGCCGCACAGGCGGCTCCAGCCCCGGCCCACCCTCCCCCAGCCTTACTACCGAGTCGGCCTTCATGGCGATCTCCCCGCGGAGACTCCTCGGTGGAACCGCCGCCGGCCGGAACCTCACTCCCCGCGCCGCCGCGCCCTCCGGGACCTGCGGGAGGCTGGGGCTTCTGGGCGCCAGCCTAGGCCGCGGTCCCCAGGGCCAGGTCTCCGCCCGCCTTCGCTCCGCCAAGCCCAAGGTGTCAGAACTCGGGACCCGCGCGTTTGCTCTCCAAGCCCAACGTTTCACTTGGTTGGGTGTGTGTTGATACAAACAACCAAATTTTCTCCAGTTGCGCGTGTGTATGTGTGTGAGATGGAGGCAGTTACCAAATTTTCGCCAGTTGCTTACCCTCCATTTGACAACTGTAAATCAAGTCTGAGAAACCTTTTTCTCAAAGAAACACACATAAAATGAAATCCAGGCTCACATCATTAAAAATGACTTAATTTTCTTTCGGGTTTTTTGAAGGATACTTTAAGTAAAAAGAGTTACAAATATTTTGAAGTATGCACTGATTTGTAATTAAGATTGTAGGGATGATGTGGATATGGAGAACATTAAAGAATAATGCTGAAGATAAGGGGCAGGAAGAGCGACTGGCCCTCTCAGACCTAGGGAAGAAGGAAAAATGAGACCTCATGGAATAACTTCATCTTGTGGTTTTCTCAGATACTGGTCTCTAGGTCGAAAGTCCCTTTCCTAATTTAAGCATAAATGTAGAGTAATTTAGGCTTTTTGGAATATTAATGATTGTTACAGCTCTAATCAGAATAATAATTTTTCGTTGCATCCTGAGGTGTACTGATGAGGGCAGTGCAGTTTGATGTATTAACCGTTCTTTCTTGCTGAATTAGTCAAGTAGGCACCTTTGTAAAAGCCATTTTGATAGAACAAATTTCACAAGACAAAATCGTTTCTGAAATGCTACTTATTTTATTTAGGAAAACTTTTTATCTGAATCATACAAAGACTACATGAAATCTGTGAAAGGTTCTCAATACTTACTGACTTAACATTGTTCATTTTCCTACCATTGCTGCATATGAGATTAAGGAAAACATTTTTCCCCCTAAAAGCCAAATAGGTAACTCTGTGTAACCATATAATACAATGTTTTTTCAAATAGGATTAATCAACGAATTGCAGCATTTTTAAAGTTGCACACATTATAATGGGGCAAATGCTGCTGTTTTAGATTACATCTGTTATTCCAGAGCTCTGGAACAGGTAAACATTGTTAAACACCAACATTATGCAGGAGGCCTCCTAAGACTCAGTAGCAGAGGTAACCCATGTTGCTGGTACCCACCGAGGCTCCTCCTGAGCCTTCTGAACTTCAGACAACAATTGAGCACATGCATCTTGCAAGTTGTCATTCACAATCATGTGATCAAAAAAATGGCCAAACTGAGTCTCCATTTTTTGAGCTAAATCCTCCATCTCTTGTAGATCTTCATCCTTCAGGAGAAATGGAAAAATATGGATAGCACAGACTGAATAAGAATAGAAATGCTTCTCAGTTTGTTTTGCTGTTACATTCAATGCAAAGCTATATATAAAAACAGATCAAATAAATATATTCTGAACCACAAAGCTTGTATTTATATTTTTAGTTGTACTTAATGTCTCTCTGACCAAGATTTTGCAAAATTGAATAATGGTAAACAGATCAATACCTTCAACTTCCCATTTGGACTTAAATTATCTTATTCTATTATCTAAACACTTGAAGCCCTCAGACCATATGCAACAACAAAAAAACAAAATTTACCAGTTAAATGTAAGTAACACACAAATTTCAAATGAACATTAATCTGATAAGAATGACATTTCGCAGAAACAAAATGGCCACTTTCAACATGATGATAATGTCTATAAATTAGGCATACCTAAATTACCCTGTGCTCCATGACTTAATTTACCTATAATACTGCCTATACTATTACAAAATGTTCATTCAGTAAAGGTCATTTGGCCCTCAGTTGGTACTAATGCATTAAATTCATTGCTGTTATTTTCTTATTTGTCCACAACCATTAAAGTGTACAACTTGTAGGCAATGCAATCATAAACACAAATACAAATGTAGGCACTGAAATCTTGTGGCAGTACTTCTTTACAAGGAGACCATATACATGATTCAGAAACAATTTTGTCAGTTTGTTTAGATTGTTATATAAATGAGAACACAATCTTAAATTTCTGTAAGACACAGAGAATATCTCCATGGACTCCACTGTCTGAAATGCAAACTGAAATAAGACTTTTCTAAGAGTAGTCATTGAAAAAATATGAAGGTAAAAATGACAGATAAAGAATAACATAAAAAAATACCTTGTGCCACTTCCGCAGTACACGTACTAAAATTTGTAACGATACAGAGATAGTGTGGCCCCTATGCAAGGATAATATGCAAATTCATGAAGTGTTCCATATGTTCCAATTTTGCAAGATGAAACTAACGTTCTGGAAATCTGTTTCGCAATGTGAATATACTTAACACTACTGAACTGTACAGTTAAAAATTCTTAACATGGTAAGGTATATATTTTATGTATTTTTTATCACACAAAATAAGTGAATATCTTGGTAAGTGACAACTGGGTGCATGTAAAAGTTCAATGAGCTGTTCACTTAGGATTTATACATCTTACTGAGTGTATATTATAACTTAAATATTTAAGGTGGATTTAATGAAAAAAAAACACTGGAAATAAAGTCACCTATACTAGGAAGGGTTCACTGATTCATCCTGCCTGGCTTGGCCCCTCTATCATTACTATAATCATTAAATAACATCTTTTGTATTAAAAAATGTATATATAGAGAGTTCTGGGAAGATGGCCGCATGAGCAGGGCGGCGGAAATCTCCTCCCAAAACTATAAAAACCTATGAAAATGCAGCAAATATAACTACTCCTAAAAGAGAGACCATAATTTATAGCACAGCGCACAGCCTGCAACTGCGCCTGAGAGGACTGGGCACCCTGTGACGCGGAGAACAACAGCCTCCCATTCGTTCCCGCACCGGCCAGAGCAACAAAGAGCAGCGCGGCCGCAGCTGTGGAATAGTGGAGCAACAGCGACACCTACAGCATCCTTACAGAATCCACTCCGGTCTTAAAGAGCCCAGCTGACATACATGGCACCTACCAGCTACCACTTCTACCGACACGAAAAGACAGAGGAATATGGTAAGGACAAAAATCACCCAGAGCCAGACAACACCTGAGAGGGAATGTGAAGGGTTGGAAATGCACAATCAACCTGAAAAAGAATTCAGAATAAAAGTCATAACCATGCTGATGTAACTACAGAGAAATATGCAAGAGCTGAGGGAGGAAGTGAGGGAAGTCAGGAAAGACAATGCAGAAATGAGACAAGCCATTGACAGGCTTAGCAGCAGACAGGATGAGATGCAAGAGACTGTTAATGGAATAGAAATCAGATAACAGGAATACAGAGCAGCTGAGGCAGGGAGAGATAAAAGGATCTCTAGGAATGAAAGAATATTAAGAGAACTGCGAGAACAATCCAAATGGAACAATATTCGCATTATAGGAGTAACAGAGGAAGAAGAGAGAGAAAAAGGGATAGAAAGTGTCTTTGAAGAAATAATTGCTGAAAACTTCCCCATGCTGGGGAAGGAAATAGTCTCACAATCCAAGAAAGCCCACAGATATCCTAAAACAAGGAACCCAAGGACGACAACACCAAGACACATAATAATTAAAATGGCAAAGATTAAAGATAAGGACAGAGTATTAAAGGCAGCTAGAGAGAGAAAAAAGATCACCTACAAAGGAAAACCCATCAGACTATCATGAGACTTCTCAACAGAAACCTTACAGGCTACAAGAGAATGGCATGATATATTTGATGTAATGAAACAGAAGGGCCTCGAACCAAGAATATGGTATCCAGCACGATTATCATTTAAATATGATGGAGGGATTAAACAATTTCCAGACAAGCGAAAGCTGAGGGAATTTGCCTCCCATAAATCACCTCTACAGAACATCTTAAAGTAACTGCTCTAGAGGGAAGCACTTCTAAGGCTACAAAGAGGTCACCAGAGAAAATAAAATCATAGCAAAGAAAACAGACCATCCAAATACTAACTAAAGGCAAAGAATAAAACACCTAGTATATAAAGAATGGAGGAGGAAGAATAAGAAGGGAGAGAAATAAAGAAACATCAGACTGTGTTTACAATAACTTAACAAGAAAGTTAAGTTAGAATGTTAGATAGTAAAGAAGCAACCCCTGAACCTTTGGTAACCACGAATCTAAAGCCAGCAATGGCAATAAGTACATATCTATCAATAATCACCCTAAATGTAAATGTACTGAATGCACCAATCAAAAGACACAGAGTAACAGAATGGATAAAAAAGCAAGACCCATCTATATGCTGCCTACAAGAAACTCACCTCAAATTCAAAGACATCCCCAGACTAAAAGTGAAGGGATGGAAAAAGATATTTCATGCAAACAATGAGAATAAAACAGGTGTTGCAGTACTTATGTCAGACTAAATAGACTTCAAAACGAAGAAAGCAGCAAGAGATAAAGAAGAACATTACATAATGATACAGGGGTCAATCCAAGAGGATATAACCATTATAAATATTTATACACCCAACACAGGAGTGCCGACATATGTGAAACAAACACTAACAGAATTAAAGGAGGAAATAGCAATGCATTCATTTTAGGAGACTTTAACACACCACTCACTCCAAAGGACAGATCAACTAGACAGAAAATAAGTAAAGACACAGAGGCACTGAACAACACACTAGAACAGATGGACCTAACAGACATCTACAGAACTCTACACCCAAAAGCAACAGGATACACATTCTTCTCAAGTGCACATGGAACATTTTCCAGAATAGACCACATACTAGGCCACAAAAAGAACCTCAGTAAAGTCAAAAATATGGAAATTCTACCAACCAACTTCTCAGATCATAAAGGTATAAAACTAGAATTAAATTTTAGAAAGAAAATAAAAAGGCTCACAAATACATGGAGACTTAACAACATTCTCCTAATTAATCAATGGGTTAACGACCAAATCAACACAGAAATCAAAGAATATATGGAGACAAATGACAACAACAACACAAAGCCACAACTTCTATGGGACGCAGCAAAGGCAGTTCTAAGAGGAAAATATATTGCAATCCAGGCCTATCTAAAGAAAGAAGATCATTCCCAAATGAATAGTCTAAAGACACAATTACTGAAATTGGAAAAAGAAGAACAAATGAGGCCCAAAGTCACCAGAAGGAGGGACATAATAAAGATCAGAGAAGAAAGAAATAAAATTGAGAAGAATAAAACAATAGAAAAAAATCAATGAAACCAAGAGCTGGTTCTTTGAAAAAATAAACAAAATAGATAAACCCCTAGCCAGACTCATTAAGAGGAAAAGAGAATCTACGCACATAAACAGAATCAGAAATGAGAAAGGAAAAATCACGACAGACCCCACAGAAATACAAATAATTATAAGAAAATATTTTGAGAATCTATATGCTAACAAGCTGGAAAACCTAGAAGAAATGGACAACTTCTTAGAAAAATACAACCTCCCAAAACTGACTAAACAGGAAACAGAAAAACTAAACAGACCAATCACCAGCAACGAAATTGAATCAGTAATCAAAAAACTACCCAAGACCAAAACCCTTGGACCAGATGGATTCACCTCCAAATTCTACCAGACATATAGAGAAGAAATAACACCCATTCTCCTTAAAGTTTAACAAAAAATAGAAGAGGAGGGAATACTTCCAAACTCATTCTATGAAGCCAGCATCACTCTAATACCAAAACCGGGCAAAGACCTCACCAAAAAAGAAAATTACAGACCAATATGCCTGATGAACGTAAATGCAAATATACTCAACCAAATATTAGCAAACCGAATTCAAAAATACATCAAGAGGATCATACACCATGATCAAGTGGGATTCATCCCAGGGATGCAAGGATGGTACAACATTCGAAAATCCATCAACATCATCCACTACATCAACAAAAAGAAGAACAAAAACCACATGATTATCTCCATAGATGCTTAAAAAACATTTGACAAAATTCAGCATCCATTCCTGATTAAAACTCTCAACAAAAGGGGTATAGAAGGCAAGTACCTCAACATCATAAAGGCTATATATGACAAACCCACAGTTAACATCATACTTAACGGCGAGACGCTGAAAGCTTTTCATTTAAGATTGGGAACAAGACAGGGATGCCCACTCTCTCCACTGTTATTCAACATAGTACTGGAGGTTCTAGCCATGGCAATCAGACAAAACAAAGACATACAAGGCATCCAGATTGGTAAAGAAGAAGTCCAATTGTCACTATTTGCAGATGACATGATACTGTACATAAAAAACCCTAAAGACTCCATTCCAAAACTACTAGACCTAATATCTGAATTCAGCAAAGTTGCAGGATACAAAATTAACACACAGAATTCTGTTGCTTTCCTATACACTAACGATAAACTAACAGAAAGAGAAATCAGAAAAACAATTCCATTCACAATTGCATTAAAAGAATAAAATACCTAGGAATAAACCTAACGAAGGGAGTGAAAGACCTGTACTCTGAAAACTACAAGACACTCCTAAGAGAAATTTAAGAGGACACTAACAAATGGAAATGCATCCCATGCTCTTGGCTAGGAAGAATAAAAACTGTCAAAATGGCTATACTACCTAAAGCAATCTACAGATTCAATGCAATCCCTATCAAACTACCAACAGTTTTCTTCAATGAACTGGAACAAATAATTCTAAAATTCCTATGGAACCACAAAAGACCCCGAATAGCCAAAGCAATCCTGAGAAGGAAAAATAAAACGGGGAATTATGCTCCCTGACTTCAAGCTCTACTACAAAGCCACAGTAATCAAGACAATTTGGTATTGGCACAAAAACAGACCCACAGACCAGTGGAACAGAATAGAAAATCCAAACATTAACCCAAACATATACAGCCAATTAATATTTGATAAAGGAGCCTTGGATATACATTGGGGAGATGACGGCCTCTTCAGCAGGTGGTGTTGGCAAAACTGGACAGCTACATGTAAGAGAATGAAACTGGAGTACTGTCTAACCCCATACACAAACGTAAACTCAAGGTGGATCAAAGACCTGAATGTAAGTCATAAAACCATAAAACTCTTAGAAAAAAACATAGGCAAAGATCTCTTGAACATAAACATGAGCAACTTCTTCATGAACATATCTCCCTGGGCAAGGGAAACAAAAGCAAAAATGAACAAGTGGGACTATATGAAGCTGAAAAGCTTCTGTACAGCCAAGGACACCATCAGTAGAACAAAAAGACATCCTACAGTATGGAAAAATATATTCATAAATGACGTATCCAATAAGGGGTTGACATCCAAAATATATGAAGAACTCACGCACCTCAACATACAAAAAGCAAATAATCCAATTAAGAAATGGGCAGAGAACATGAATAGACACTTCTCCAAAGAAGAAATTCAGTTGGCCAACAGGCACATGAAAAGATGCTCCACATCACTAATCATCAGCGAAATGCAGATTAAAACCACAATGATATATCACCTCACACCAGTGATGATGGCCAACATCCAAAACACAAACAACAACAAATGTTGGCCAGGATGTGGAGAAAAAGGAACCCTTCTACACTGCTGGTGGGAATGCAAATTGGTTCAACCATTGTGGAAAGCAGTATGGAGGTTCCTCAAAAAACTCAAAATAGAAATACCATTTGACCCAGGAATTCCACCCTTAGGAATTTACCCTAAGAATGCAGCTGCCCAGTTTGAAAAAGACAGATGCACCCTATGTTTATCGCAGCACTATTTACAATAGCCAAGAAATGGAAGCAACAAGTGTCCATCAGTAGATGAATGGATAAAGAAGATGTGGTACATATACACAATGGAATATTATACAGCCATAAGAAGAAAACAAATCCTACCATTTGCAACAGCACGGATGGAGGTAGAGGATATTATGCTCAGTGAAATAAGCCAAGCCGAAAAAGACAAGTACCAAATGATTTCAGTCATATGTGGGGTATAAGAACAAAGAAAAAAGCTGAAGGAACAAAACAGCAGCAGACTCACAGAACCCAAGAACGGACTATAGTTACCAAAGGGAAAGGGACTGGGGAGGATGGGTGGGAAGGGAGGGACAAGGGGGGAAAAGGGGCATTATGATTAGCAGATGTAATGTTGGGGGGACACGGGGTGGTCTGTACAACTCAGAGAAGACAAGTAGTGACTCTATAGCATCTCACTATGCTGATGGACAGTGACTGTAATGGGGTTGGTGGGGGCGACCTGATGAAGGGGTAGTTTAATCACCATAATATTGCACATGTAATTGTAGATTAATGATACCAAAATAAACTATTAAAAAATGTATATATAAAGATACCTCATAGAGACAAGTAGTGACTCTGTGTCATCTTACTACACTGAGGGACAGCAACTGCAATGGGGTATGGGGGGGCTCGATAATATTGGTGAATGTAGTAAGCACATTGTTTTTCTTGTGAAACCTTTATAAAAGCGTATATTGATGATACCTTAATAAAAAAGATACCTCATATTACAGATAAGATGTATTCACTAGAATATTTTTAAAGTAAACTCCCAGGTGTTTTCATAAGATCAATAATACATTTTATATATATCAGGCTTGCACACACCCAATTTCTGTGTGGCTTTGCAAACTGTGGCTTGGGACTCTTTTAGGCTAGACTTGAAAAAAGAAAAAACATAAGAGTAGCACCATAGCATTTATTAAACTTGATTTTAATATCTTTAAATGTTGTCCAATAAAAAAGATAAATGATAGAGGTATTATTCCTTAGAAACAAAAATTATATTCCTTTACACAGGGATGCTATGGAAAGAATACACTGATTTTTGACTAGGAAAAAATACCAATACATTTATCCTTACCTTGAATTTCATATCCACAAAGTAGTCTGTAATTATCTTGGCATTTTTCCGAGATTGCTTCATACGACTCATGTTAGATGGCTTTATAAATATGACATACGGCTTCAGTTCATGGGTTCTAGCTGCTTGAATACCCTGCACAGAAAAATAAATGCACATTTAAAAACAGAAGTCTTAATTTCCTAGAGTTAACATGAATGTTCTCAAAATTTCTAAGACCAAAAACAAGCAATTATTTTTAGCCAGATTATGTTCTCAAGTACCCTCAAGTCCTCATCTCTAAAAAAAAAAAACCCTTTAATAATTAAGAGATGGAGGCTCTAGAATCAAAATTCAGTTCAAATCCTGTCTCTTCCTCTTACTAGCCATGACACCCTTACAGAAATCTGACAATAGGATTCTATACATAATCTCACGAGACAAGGATAAAAACAAAGGATAAAAGATTAGGTCAGATTTCACCCTCACTTCTGTTTCCTCTTACTGTCTCACTTGGATACTACTCACATCTTCACACTATCAGTTTTGCCCCAAATAAGAACAAATATCTTGTTCTGATCTTCTTTAGCACACATGGTATATTTTTAAATAACTGCTGAAAACAGAAAGAAAATACAAGTATCATAAAAATTGGAGCTACACATTGCATGTTCTTTATCTTACTTTAACTTGCTAATGCCTCATACGGTCTCATGGAGATAGCTATAGATAAGACAGCATCTATAGTGAGGTTCCTTCTCACCTCTCGTATAAAGCAACATCTTATTCCCTCCACAAGTTGCCATGAGGCCTTTGAGATTAAGGTAAAAATAAGATTCTAACTTTTCTTTATAGCCATGCTGTCAGTTCTGTTTTTGTGTCTAAGAAGCAATTCTCCCTACTGAAAGACAAGATATTGGCAATTGATCACTTGTTTAAGATTCTGGCCCTTAGGTATGGTGGTAGGTAGTCTTATCCTTAAAGTGCTAACAGTGAAATATCTCAACTACCACCTACAGCATGTGCACAAAATAGATGACATACATTCATTACTTTGGAGAAATTGTAAATATTCCACCACAGACCCACCTGAGGCTCTAAGTCCATGACACAGATCTTTCCTTCATCAAGGACTGCTTTAACAGCATCCACACTGGTGCCATACAAGTGGCCTTTGTACTCACCATACTCGAGCATCCTGCAAGGGTGGCACAAGGAAAACAAGAACTCTTTCTACAAGTAAAATATTAGGAGTAGTAGCATGAAGATAAACTCCAACAAAATAGAATCTAAATTTGTGGACTTTGCTAGCACAATTAGTGAAACAATTAGTGGATATTTGACAGGAGAAAAAACATTAGGAGATCTAGGACTTAACTACTTCTCCAAATTCTCTAAAATCTGTAATGCAGTTCCTCTCCCTCTTTGAACCCAATGAGTTGGTGTACTAGTATATTAATTTACATTACATTTCCTTTCTTAACTCTTCAGAAACAAGAGGAATTACCCCCAAGAAGCTTTGAATAATGAATAAAAATAGGGAATCTATTTGGAATGTTAAACAGCCAGGGTTGAGAATCAGATTCTGATTACCTGTCTAGCTTACCCGTGACTGTACAGGAGGCTTTCAAATGTTTCCTTTGACACATAGTGATACTCACGCCCATCCATTTCATAACTCTTTTTGGGACGAGTAGTGTCTATCAAAAAATGGAATTTTTAAAAAGGTTTTAGACTCTTCAAAATGTTTTGATTTATTATGCATTTAGGTAAAAATGTCCAATCAAAATAAATGAGTAAACAGATAAGTAAATAAAATGCTTGAACCAAAAAGAGGGAGCTTGAATTGGTGAGAAGGAAGTAGAAGTTCTCATATATAAAATCAGTTATTTCTAAACCTTTATTAAATATTCATGGTGTGGACAAGAATGAATTAGGTATTAAACCAAGACAGTGAGGCCCTAAGGGAACACCCACTCTTACTTCAAAACAGGCTCTAGTGAATTTTGAGTGAGCCCTAAGATGCCCAAAGGACCCTGAGGAGCAATTCCAGCAATATCTTATGTTTGGATAGTACGCTTCCCGAGATCTCATGTCATTCTTTACACTCATAGCTAGGTGAAATGTTGTTATCCGTAGTTTACTGATAAGTAACCAACAACTTTAGAGAATAACTGACTCGCTCATGTACATCAAACTAATGAAAAGCCAAGCTGACAACAAGAACCGAGGCATTCTGACTCCTCCTGGACTTAACGTTTTCTACCACACAAGAGTGTCTCAGATTTTAAATGGAGAAAGTTCATGACAGCCTGCGGTCTTGCCCAGATACATTAATATCCAGGTGAGATGGCTGATTAGTTTTAGAGATCTCCAGAAGAGGAAGATTCATGGAGTCTGGATTCACCCAGTTCTTTGATATGACCATGTTGATCATAGACTCTTCAATTTAAATAGCACCTGGTACAGAACATACGAGTTCACTGAATACCTAGAAGTGATTCTTGTCTGCTCACTCATTTATTCAACTAATGTGTACTGAGTGCCTCTGTTCTAGCTATCATATTAGGTTCTTAGAACACAAAGATGAATAAGACGCAGTTCCAACCTGTGTCCCATGTACTGTATACTGGAAAGTTACTAGTCCCTTAACCTGCATTACAACAAATTCCCATTATTCATAAAAAGTTTGTGCATTTGCATCTCACAAAGTCTGAGGATGAAATAGGTCAATGCCTGATGATATCAGTACATGGACGTGACCAAGTAAGAGCTTGAAACAGGCCATAAATAATAAAAGAATTGTGAACATTCAAGAGGCTCAAAAAGCAAATGTCATCTGGGGGTCATTTTTGTTTTTTCATTATGAAAGCCTCTCTACAGATCCTTAGAGTTCCTACAGTCAGGCTACTTCTACAGCTTTGTACTGAAAAAAATGACAGTAAAACACTGTAGCTCTCAGGTTATAGAAAATCATGTTAATATAAACCTAAACTGACCCCGTCTCCTTGGCTTCTGTTGGACTATATTTTACATGTAGGATAAAGTCTGTGAATTCATACATAACTCAAGGATAGACTTGCAGGGGGTTCCCTAAGATCCTATCTCTTGCCTTGAGAACAGGAAGCACCTACACACTCATCCTACCATAGATTTATTTACACTCACAGATTCATATAAAATTATATGTGCATATATTAAATTTTTTTAATTAAAAAAATATAAGGCATTTGAAGAGCCAAGCACAGTGCTGGGAAGATGGTAAGAACTGAATGAATGTTAGCTGTTATAAATATGAGTTTTATATTCATAAATACTAGCTTTCCTGAAAGGAACTATCATTAAGAAATAGAAAAAAAAGTCACCTTTTAAAAGCTAGCTAGATGCCAGTAAATCAGTTCCCTCTATTAAGAGAAATATAGTCATAAATATTAAGGACTATCCCTTGTGTCTTATGTTTTTACAACAGAGATGGTATGACATAAGTGAGATCAGTGTGTCTGCAAAGGCACAAAAAGTTCTACCAAAACATGAACTGCTATGAAAGAAAAACTAAACCTACGTGGCACCGCACTTTGAAAGTGGTCAGGATTAAGTTCGATGAGTTGTCTCCTCAGTTCATTTACTCCAACACCAGAAGGTCCTAAACATGAAAAGTTACATATGGAAATCATTAGATGTGGACAAATAAAATTTTGTGGTGAAATCAGCTTTTCAGTCCTTCTATTGAAGGAACTTGGGAGCAAATGTTTTTAGGGAAATTACATTGCTTCTCTTCCTACAAATTGGAACTCCAGAAAACTCTTAGGAATTTTCCTGATTACCCAGAGAATAACCTACACTTCTTCAACATTCATAAATGAGCTGGGGAATTGCAGGAAACTGTCACCCCCGCAATCTGTCTCATCTTGGACACTGTGAGCATTCTCTGGTCTCATTTCAGATAATCTGAGACACCCTGGCTTTCTTTTTCAAATGAAGTTTCTATCATGTCACAGCCCAGAAATCAGCCTCCACCCTTGCAGGTCTTGTGACTTACAGAAGTCAGGAGTACATTTCCTGACAGGAGGTTGAGTCAACCGCTCCCCCCCCCCCCCCACCACGTGCAACAGAGGCAGGGCGGACATGCAATTACACAGGGTCCATGCTTAGGATACCATGCTAGGTTGAATGCTCTTCTTTTGCTACCTTGAAGTCTTAATCACTTTTTAACAAGAGGCCCTTGTTATTCCTTTTTCACCAGGCCCTGCCAATTATGATCCTGGTAGCTGGTCCCGGCTATAAGGCATGTTGTAATGTTCTGCAGGGGTCTGAGCCCCTGATCACAACTGGAATACACAGAGAAGAGGGCAGTCAGCGGTACGTCATTACAGCTGCAGGGACCAGCTTTGCAGAGATCTTAGTCCCCAAAGCAGGTCACCCTAGCACTATTTGCCCTGTTCTTTAGTACCGAAGATACAATCCAGAAGATTTTTAGATACTTTTCTAAAAGAGGTGGTTACAAATTTCTTAGGGAAATGGGTCTTGAGGATTTTTATTTCTAATACAGACTCATGATTCAATCTGGGGGATTGGATCTCATCCATGCTTACAGAACAAATTCTGAACAGACAAAATAAGACTCTGTCATTACCTCATGATAATGCAACTTGTTATTACCCAAGTTCATATACACCATGGCACATCGCATTTAACTGCAGGCAATAAAAGCATGATACAACAGTTTTTAAAATAAACATACACATATAAAACAGACTTTTTTTTTAAGGCCTCTTCACATGGGGACTCCTGCTGAAGAGTTCTACTTTTACCACTACTCCCAACGCACAACTATTGAATCTGGAAGGAAAACGTCACTACGCACGAGGAGAGACACTGCCTGCAGGGACGCACCCACGAGCACTATGAGGCGGTGCTTGTCCGAAGGGCGGCGCTGGTAGCTCACCACCTCCTCGTAAGGGGCACGCGGGGCACCGCAGCCGCTGGGGGCGCAGGACACACTGGCGCGCGGCTGGCTGGGGTGAGACCTCCGGCGACAGAGGCGCATGCTGCGGCGGAAGCCCGCTGGGGAGGGAACGCAAGAGCCAGGGCGGGAGACATTACTTCTCACTTTAGACTTGACGGAGCATGCAGTGACTGTGCTCACAAAATACGCTAATTAATATCGTTACGTCTCTGAAGGGAGAAAAAAGGAAGCATTATGAAGGAAAAATAACCAAACCCCCCTTATGTGACCACTAAGTAGCATTCAGCGTCCACTGTGTGCGGGACATAGTATCAAATGCAGGATGTAGTGATCAACTAAATCAGCCCATTTCCGCGTGAAATTTACATTTTAAGGAGGAGGAGAGACAAAAATACGTGCATAGAGGAAGGGTCAATGGACAGAGTGACAGGGATGCTTCTTCAGGTGGGCAGTTCACGTGAAGTGTCTCTGAAAAGTTGATAATGAGCAGATGTCTGAATGAAGCCATGGTGTCAGGTGAGGAGGTGCCCGGGGGAAGAGCAGCCCAGGCTGAGGGAACAGCAACCGCAAAGGTGAAGAGAAAGGAGTGTGCTTGGAGGTCCTCTGGAGGAGCAGGCGGCCGGAGCAGTTGTTGGGTAGTAAGCAGCAGTGAGAGTGCTAGGAGGTGGGGTTGGAGAGGTAGTGAGAGGGGTCACACAGGGGCTCAGCAAAGTGTGGGGTTGTGGGCAAAGTGGGATGGGATGTCACTGGGACACGTGTGCGACATGATTTAAGTCTCTGAAGACTTCCTCTGGTTGCTGTGGGGAGGATGTAAACTGCAGGGAGACTAAGTGCATAAGCAGGGGAGGCAATTGGGAGGCTACTGCAGCGACCCAGATGAGGGAGGAGAGTGGCTCAGCCAGGGGGGAAACAGTAGAGCAGCTGATTACTCACATTTTTTAGATGGATACACTAAGACACAGGCAGGTTGGCAGTTGATCACAACTGTGTGATCAGCAGAGTTGGACATCTTAGTTGTGATTTCCCAACTCCTTAAATCCTGCTTCATCTGCCTACAGAATCACAGGGCTTTCTGGTATTTTCTGAGCTGTTCTGAAGTCTACTTAGTAGATACGGCTAGGGGGGACTAAGTGTGCATATATAAACACACACACACTTACATCTATATCTGTATCTCTATATGGTGAAAACCATAAGTTCATACCAACACCTACACTGTGTCAGTTCAACATTACAGGATGAATTCTAGCCACACATGTATCCACCCCTTTCTATAACAGTGAGAAACCTGGCTCTTATCGTCAGTACATTTATTTATTATACCAATCAAGAGCACCTGTACAGGATGGGCAAATGGGCAGGATCTGCAACCTGGCAGAAAGTGTTAGAGCCCGAGCTAGACGAGGCCATCTCTGCAGAGTCTGTGATGTAGCAGAGCCCAGTGACGGCAGCTGCCCTCCTCACTTCACTCTCGCTCTGGCAACCTGAATCTGGTCGCCATCATCCCCTGAAGAGGTGCCCTCCTCAAACTGCTCCGGCTCTGATGCCCCACCTAGGCTGCTTCTTCCCCACCTTTCTGCAGATGCCTACTGTGTTCAGCCTGCTTAATGGCTTTGGAGCTGAGTCATTCTGGAAGTGATGCAGAAAGGTGGTTCCATGTATTTTTTAAATCTTCACTGATTCCAGGGTGCATCCCGGCCTGGGAGCCAACATCCTACTTTACAGACGCTGTGGCCCTGCTGTCCTCCCATTGTCTCACGGGGGAGGAAGCCCAGTGTGGCTGTAATGAGGGGTGCCTGGTCCTTCAGAAAGCTCTGCCCAATTAACAGATCATGGAAATGTGGCCATAAAATCTAAGCCAGAGAATTGGTCTCTTTAGAATAAGATAAATATGTTATGGAAGAGTCTGAAAGAAAACAAAAGATGTGTTTTATGAATAAGGAAGAGGTATCTGGTGGAAACCAGATGAACTACTATGAATGATAAGTACATCAAAGTATTGAACAAAATAAATAAATAAATGAAAGATAGAAACCAGAACAAGCAACAAGAAACAAAAGAAGCTTTCACAACAGTGTCAGGCTAATATAATTTAGCAATATAACTTAGCTAAGACTCACCTGTTACTAATCATCACCTACCGATAAAGAACTTCTGACCATAGCCAACAAATTCCTCCTTGTCTGGAACACAGAGTACATGGAGGAGGAGAAGTTTACTTAGAATAGATGCATGAAATTATCTTCAAATCTTCAAGTGACACTATTTCAGCAGATGGCAGCACAACTGAATTTATCCTTGAGTGGCTTATTGAAGAATGTCCTAACACTTTCCTTCCTATCACATGCACTGAACTATACAGAAACATTTTGCAGAATTTTATCAATCCACTGAAGTTATAAGAAAGACATTGAGTCATAGTAAAAACATAAATTAGGTATAAG
This sequence comes from Smutsia gigantea, assembly GCA_032199065.1. NCBI lineage: Eukaryota > Metazoa > Chordata > Mammalia > Pholidota > Manidae > Smutsia > Smutsia gigantea. The sequence goes on along the minus strand of JAVSCE010020339.1, from coordinate 83,272 downwards.
GTTTTTTTTACAATGCCCAAAGAAAACTGATTTTGAAGAAGGAAATAGATACACTGGCTCTGGCTTTAACTTATAGAAAGGGTGCTCTGTGGATCCTATAATTAATTTCTTTGTTAGAGATGTTTTATTTTCTCCCTTATAAAATGGTTTATTCTGTATAAAATTAGTGTGTTGCTCTACGGCTGCCAATTGTTTCTGACTGTCCAGGAATCTGAGAGCAAAAGTGAGAAAAATTGTGTCCAGTAGCTCTGAAACATTTAGAGCTTAGAGCTTGTTTAAATTTGTCTCTGCTTTTACTGGGGTCTCAGAAAATTGTTATAAACTCCAGGAGAAAAGTTTTTAAAAATGTCATTTCCAAATTTTTACCTACATACATTCCTTTCACTTCAACAACTCTGTTCTGATTATTAAAATACTACATGAAAAACATTTGTTCATTAAATGAACTGACATATACAGCCTTTTTTCCTAAACTTTTTTTTTAATACACATTTTAAAATACAAACAAAATATATCAATACTAATTTCATCTTCTGGTAAATAAGCACATTTTTCTAACAAAACCTTGTCAGTAAGTTTAAAAGGACATGTTTACTTAGGGATATATTCATAAAGCTTAACTACTTTCATTGTTCATTTTTAATTATTTTCTACGAAATTGAATATCTCATTGATTTCACTCTTGAAATATGGTATTTTATCTTAAAATGTATCCTGTCAAGCATTCACATTGAGGCACTGAAAGATCTTAAATATAGCTCTATTTGGCTTACTCAGGAACTAAAAATGAACAAATTACCTTCTGAAAGTTCCTCTGGATATTTGGGTAAGTGAACAAACAGACATGAAAAAGTTAAGCCTTTGAGAAGATCAAGTAGGCCATCAAATAAAGACGAATGACAAAAGTGAGGCATTCACGTCACCCTCACAGAAAGTTGTAACTGGGGTAAGGCCTGGCAAGGCCCACAGCTGGGGACTCAGAAACTCATCGGACCTGACGGCAACTCAGAGGACAGTAAGTTTTTCTGCAAGTTGCCTATCTAGACTGCCTGAAGGCTTTTTTATCCCTGCCCACTCCTCCCTACTTAGTTGGCATAAACTGGGGCCTGAAAGAAATTATAGGAAGGCAACAGTCTTGAGCCTCCTCTGTCCTCTGCCAGAGGCCATGTTGTTGCAGGCCCAGGAGGGGAAGGGTATGGTGGGAGGGGCGCTGGGGCAGGCGGGCAGCAGCCTCTGGGCTGACATCTGCCCTCCTTACCCCTCCCTGGGTCCTGTCACACATTTCCATCTCCAGCTGGCCCCTGGAAGACAGGTGGAACTGAACACAAAGCATACTGTTTTCTTTGTTTTCTAGACATCTTGAAACAATCATCCTTCCTGTTGGTCTTTTTTAATAGCATTCCTAATTAGGCTACACCACCACCTCCCAGAGAAATTCAAGGTCACATGAGACTTCAGAGAAGACTTGAGACCAAAACTGAGGAAATTTAACTGCCCATTAAGTGCTCTAAGTAACAAAATAAAGAAAGCATCATGAATGACCGTCCAGGGCTGTTTACTAGTTTGGTGCCAAGTGTACCTTAATTGAGCTCCTAAGTGAGCTGGGTTTGGAATAGACTTAGAGTTCTCACTCTTTCAACTAAGGTGAGTTCTGAAGGGGAGCTTCACAGTGATTAAGGGCAGCTTCGTGCTTTCCTCTGTGGTGCTGTTTTTAGAGAACAGCTACAAAATGCCCTTTGAGAACAAGACTTCACAGTAATACTAGCTTAACATTCAAGTAGCACTTACATTCTAAGCACACTTCTTATATAAAATTATTTTTCCTGCTTTACATATGGGGCAACTGAAGGGCAGAAAGGTGAAGTAGCAGAGGACCCACAGTTAGTGAGAAGTGGACCAGGAATCATACTTGGACAGCCTGGCTCCTGTCCTTGACCTTAACTACTTCGCAACACGGCCTGTCCTCTCACTGGCCCCACAGATACCTGAGGCCCAGCACCGGCTTTAGCATGCTGAGTGTCGTCCAGCAAAATTGTGAGTTGAACAAAGCAAAGAAGGATGACTATAATCCAGAGGAATTAAAAGCTAAACCAGTCCCAAATACTGAGTCAAGTGTAGATAGCCCTAACAGGCCAACTATCTTACTGGAAATAAGAAATTTTGAAACAACATAAATGGTAAGTAGATAATTTAGGGGAGTAGTTCCCAATCTGTCTCAATGCCATTGTTTTTATAACCCACATTTATTGCAATCTCTACCCTTATGAAATGTGTCATTAATAATAATGAATAACATATTAAAGAAAAAGAAAGTAATTGGTTCAGAATAGACAACTCACTTCCCAGTTTAGTAGACAAAATGTGTGGAATCAATTATTCAATAATTGCAAGGCAATGCCTTTATTCTGTTCAAATGTCTCTCTCCATAATGACTGTCCTCTAAACCATTGGGCTTTTTATGTTATGTCTTGAGAAAACATACATCACTACTGTGTATTAAAGAACTACTCATTTATTTTATTTTTGGAATGCATTTTGTCCAGCAGGATATTGAAAAGCTACTGCAGCGCAGTCTCACATACTGCAGGACATACAGAATTTCTCATTCCCACCAGTGGAGGGCCAGTAGTGCCACCATCAGTGTAACAATCAAAGAATGTTCCCGCAGGATCCCAAAATGCCCTTAATGAGAAGCACTAGTTGAGGTGAAGTTTACAATATCTCATAACTGTACTGCTGAGATATTGAAGCAATTATTGCATCATATCCCTAAATATGTTTAAATTATACCAAAATTTGGAATACACTTTTAAAAAACAGGACCAAATACTCATCTTCTACTTACCAGATTCAAATGTTTCTTCATCTATGGTTTCCCATGGAGGCAAAAACCAGAAGTATCATTATAGTACAATACTAAGTCAATATTTTAACAATCTAATTCCCTGGCCCTATATAAGCCTTCAGTGAGATACATGATATTAAGCAGTTGGGCCATGATGGCATGTGGGGATGCTGCAGGAGCTGAAAAGAAATAAATAAGATAACAAAATAGAAGAGAACATATAAAATAAAAAAGAGGCTCAGAAAGAAGGGAAAGGTGAAATGATGCAGGAAACTCCAATAGATCGTCAGATATTGCACAGATTTGTGAGAGGGCTTGCAGATATAGGTGGGAGGTGCCCTGTCTGAAGATTTGGGGTTTCACAAGCCAGGGGATTGGCAAGAAGAATGAGTATATGAATGATTTGTTTGGGTAGGCTTGCTTAGGTGACTGGGAAAGATTTTATATAAACCTACTTTCTCAACAGTTAAGACAACTCTTGTTAGTGTTTTGAAGACATATTAAGGATTAAGAAACTAAAATTTATTTGGAGAGCAATCTGAAATACATAGCAACATTACCAGGCCCACATCCTTGGCTCATACAATGCTGCATCAGAGGTATACTCATACGTGTGAAACGATATATTCAAAAGCCATTCATTGTAACATTGTTTATGATTGGAAAGATTGGGCATAACTCAGATGTCTACCAAGAAGTGATTATAAAAATGCACAATAATTTTTTAACCAATTAACTGTTTAAAAAAAATAAGAAAAGGCTCTTTATCATACCAAGATGGATTTATCTCCAAGGTCAATAATGTCAAGTAAAAAAAAACAGGATAAAAACAGCATGTATCATGTACCATAAAAAAAGTTAAAAAAAAAATAAAAGGTGTTTAAAAAGAAAATGTGAGGATGAGGGTGGAGAAGAGGAGAAAATATATACATCACGGCTTTTATATGCACAGAATATGTCTGGAGGGATATGGAAGAAATGGAGAGCAATTATTGTCTCAAGAAATAAAACTGAGTAGGGGAGCAGTAAAGACAGGAAGTTTTTACTGAATATACTTTGTAGTTTCTGAATTTGGGAATATATGAATGTATTATCTAATAAAAATTTTTAATTAAAATTATAGAATGGAAATGAGTATTACTGCAAGTTTAAAAACAACAGAATGTATACTTGGTAAAATAAAGATAGTATCAGCATTATTTTGTACTTGTTTTGGGAAGAATATGTGAATCTTTGAAATACCCTCTATTGAAGGATTTCATATGATTCTTTAATTTCTAACACCTAGATTAACCCAAGCCAAGACAAATTCATCTGTTAGACTAAAGACTCTCCAAGTAGTCTCCCAATAAAACCCTAGTGATTCTTGAGCCAACCTCAGATCTGTCATGAAATTTGAAAATCTTTTCCTAATTCACAAATAACTTTACATATAAAATGTAAAAAGTTTTCATATGTTTCTCAAAAATTTGGAGCCAATACTACTTATCTATACTACAATCTATCAGAAGATGGTATCAGACAATAACAAGATATGTATTTTTTTTAATTTGATATCTCAGTATTTCATGGTTCAGAAAGAGCAGGGTGGTTTCAAGATTTCCACCTGAATGTTACTGATGTAACATCTATGTGTTCTAAGTGTTCCTGTGATCATGTCCATGATACTGCTTTCTAGAACACTTTCTGGAAGGTTGAATTGGAACCTGAAGACATTCCCACAGCTGTATTTCTCATGAAATGACAGATCCACGGAAAAAGAATGAGGTGGGGGGATTCACTTTACACATTTCTTCCAGAGGAAAAGATGTGGCCCTGTTTGGCCAACTCTGCTTCAGAAAATCTATAGCTGAAGTACTTCATATTTCTTCTGGTGGTAAATCTATCAAGAGGAAATGTTACCTGCTTCTACACATTTCTCATCAATCTTCATGTCATCTTCTATAAAAGAGATAGAAAAGAAAAAATAGACCTTAAATGTATTAGTATCACAAACTAAATTCCCAATGGATAGGCTTATGTCCATAAAAGACCACCTTATAATTAATAATGTTGTTCTTACAACTCTTGATCACTGAGAGTGATCCATATTTAATATGGACTCCACCATATTAAATGAAAATGTAGGGCATGGAAGGCTATGTAACATAAATGGTTAAAGTTTTAAAAGCATATGCTTTTGAATGCTGGACAAATTAGTTTACCTCTAAGCCTCAGTTTTCTATCTATAAATCAGAATAGGAATAATACCTACCATATAGGATAGGAGTAAGTGAGATAATGTATGAAAAGCTCAGGCTATGGTAAGTGCTTAATAAATGCTTACTACTTTTACCTTTAGCTGGGATATATATAAAAGAATAAGAGAATATAACTTCTATTTTTAATTTTTTTATTGGAATAAAGTTGATAGAAAATGTTATATTAGTTTCAGATGTACAATAGTGACTCAGTAATTATATACATTATTAGATGCTTGCCAGAGTAAGTATAGTCTAGTCACCCCATTAACATACCAAGATATCACAGTGTCATTGGTTATATTCTCTATGATGTACTACCATTCCTATGACTAATTTATTTTACAATTTGTAGTTTGTGCCTCTTTATCCCCTTCATCTATTTCACCCATTCCCCCAGCCACCTCTCTATGGTAACCAACAGTCTATTGTCAATATTTATGGGTCTACTTCTTTTTTGTTTTGTTTTATAGATTCCATATGTAAGTGAAATCATATGGTATTTGTCTTTCACTGCCTGGCTTATTTCACTTAGCACAATACCCTCTAGGTCCATCCATATTGTTAGAAATGGCAAGATTTCCTTCTTTTATATGGCTGTGTAATATTCCACTGTGTAAATGTACCACATATTCTTTATACATTCATCTATTGATGGGCACTTGGGATGCTTATATGTCTTGGCTGTTGTAAATAATGCTGCATTGAACATAGGTGTGCATATGTCTTTTTGAATTAGTGATTTTATTTTCTTTGGGTAAATCCTCAGAAGTAGAATTACTGTGTTGTATGGTATTTCTATTTCTTTTTTTTTTTTTAAGGAACCTCCATACTGCTTTCCACAGTGGCTGCACCAAGTGACATTCCCACCAACAGTGTGGGAAGGTTCCCTTTTCTCCACATCCTCACCAACACTTGTTATTTCTTGTCTTTTGCATAGTAGCGATTCTGACTGATGTGAGGTGATACCTCATTGTGGTTCTGCTTTGCATTTCCCTGATGGTTAGTGCTGCTGAGCATCTTTGCATGTGTCTGTTAGCCACATTTTCTTCAGAAAAATGTCTATTCAGGTCCTCTGACCATCTTTTAATTGGATTATTTGGTTTTTGGAGTTGAATTGTATGAGTTATTTTATATATTTTGGATATTAACGCCTTAGTGGGTACATCATTGGTAAATATATTCTCCCATGTGGTAGTTGCTTTTTTGCTTTGTTAAGGGTTTCCCTTGCTGTACAGAAGCTTTTTAGCTTGATGTAATCCCATTTATTTTTGCTTTTGTTTCCCTTTCCTGGGGAGATGTAGCCAGAAAAGAATTTCTCATGCTGATGTTCATGAGATTCTTGCCTGTATTTCCTCTAAGAGTTTTATGGTTTCATGTTTTACATGTAGGTCTTTAATCCATTCACAGTTTACTTTTGTGTGTGGTATAAGATAGTCATCTAGTTTCATTCTCTTACATGTAACTGTCCAGTTTTCCCAAGAAAAAAAACTTTTAAAACCATTCATCCTAACACTCAAAACCCTCCACAACATGACCCAAACCAAACTTTGAAGGACACTGTCCCGTTCACATGCCTTATATTTTTTAGAGTAGATGTCACTGGCTCTTCCGTGTGCCTTTACTTATGCTATTGCCTTTCCCTGCAATGCAATGAGCCACATAGCATTTCTTCAACTACCCTGGACTCTCTGGCACGGTATATCTACTCTACCTTGTAATAGAATCATTTGGTTTGCCTTATTTACCCTCTGAGACAGCTCTTTGAAAGCAGAAACTCTCTTGCTAATTTTTACATACTTTAAGAGCTTAATAGTTATCTTGCACATAGTAGGTACCTGATAAATTGTTTTTTAATTGAATTTTCCTTTTAATTTTAAAATACTTGATTTGAGTGTATGTTCTGAAAAAATATAATTTTTTTCTTTCAGCACTGTATATCTTATGCCTAGCATAGTGCCCAGAATTCCCCAAGGTGGTCAATAAATGGTAGTTTAATACATTAGTCTTATACAAGGTTCAAAGTGTAAATTATAGTCTGTATAAAAATCTTTAATATTATAAAGTAGTACAATAAACTTATCACAACACCTTAAAGACCATATCATTAATTATTGTTAAGTAAAATGTGCAATATGAAAAATTTTATGAAATATTGTTTTATACATATAGGAGCACAGATAAACAGGTAACTGAGATTTTTGGCACTGTCATTCAATTCCTATATTCATTTAGAGATTGTTTTCCAGATCAGTAATTTGTGACAATAGTGAATTCATTTCCTAGAACATAACTAAGGGTTGTTTTTTTTTTTAAGGCAAATGAAAACTACAATTGTCATTCTGTTTTACAGAGGACAGGATTGATTCTCCAGTAACAGCACAAGCAGCCCCGAGTTTTCTAACTTGGAACTCAGGGATCTAAGAGAGCCTCTGATTTTGCTCTCTCAAAATAAACAATTCTACACTACCAGCAAGGCTGGGTGTTACTGACTGATTTGTGTTGCCTCCCCCACACCCAAATTCATATGTTGAAGCTCTAGCCCCCAGTATGGCTGTATTTGGAGATGGGGCCTTTACAGAGATAATTAAGGTTAAATGAGGTCATAAGGTTGGGGCCCCAATCCACACGGACGGGTGGCCTTATAAGAAGAGGAAAAGATAGATCTCTCTGTCTCTGTGTCATTATGAGTCATCTGCGTGTCTGGGCATGAAGAAAGACAGAAATAATAACGAGAGGTCCCATTTGCCCTTGATGCAGGGCCCTTCAACAGACAGAAGCTTAAATCCAAACTACAATGCTTGCAATGTCTGACAATGTTCTTACCTTCTTTGAACCTCAACCTTTTCATCCATAAAATGAGAACAATCATAATTTCCTTATATGATTATTTTTAAGACTATGTATGTAAAGCAGTTGACATAAAACAGCAGATCAGCTCACAACTGTTATTAATTCTTGCCATGTGCTGTGTTAGACTCTGAGGCTACATATAAATATTTCTTCTCTTTTCTTTTATTCCTCTCAGTGTTAGGACAACTACATAATGTGTGCATTCTTTTGACTGACATCTTATAAATTAAGGTATTAGTGACTAGTATACTACTAGATACATAGGAAGAGCTTAATAAAAGCTGAACTGAAATGAATTCAGAAAACTATAGTAAATTTCTAGGAGACTTTGGAAATAAAGTTTTCTTCCCCAGATACTATTTCTTACCTTCTTCCATTGAAGTTGCTGGGTACAGACAAACGATTGAAGCAGAAAGAGAGAAGTGGGTGAGAGATAGTCTATGCTATAGTTTCTCAGATTAATTTACTTACAATAAGAAAAGCAAAGTGCCAAAATTATAGTACTTAATATTCTGGGTTTATTCTCTAGAAATTCTATGGAAATTGAATAACAAAATGATAAAATTTTGAATATCCTATATAAACTAATACGTTTATGAACCTTGTTGGAAATGAGGATCACTTGCTTCTGGGAAATCCTATTCCCTTGCATCTCTGTAAATTCCATAACGGTTGCATTCTACTCATTTCTGTATTAATGCACTTAATTCAGTATATTTTAGAACTCAAATCGTGACAGGAAGGAAGGAAGGAAAGAAAGAAAGGAAGAGAAAGAGGAAGGAAGGGAAGAAGGGAGAGAAAAAAGGAGGAATGACAACTGTTAAGTGCATCTTCAGTAAATAATTTTTGAACAACCATCTGCAAGTTTCAGTAACTTTTGATTAATAAAATTGCTGGTTCTTCATGACTCAGTAATCTGCTCCTGAGATGGTTTTTCCCTATCGTAACATTTTAGCAGAGCAGAAGATACAAAATAATACTTATTGCAGTATCATCTGAAACAGTTAAAAAGGAAATAAACGATCTAATAGTTTAGAAAATGATTGTGCTCCATCAGAAACAGCCCTGGGGGAAGTGACCCTTTAAGTCAGTGGCTCCAGTCCTGGGTTCCTGGACTTACAGATTTGTGTGAATAAGAAGAGGGGCTGCAGACTATTTCCAGGAGGGACTTTTCGAAAGGTCTAAAGTAAATCACACTTGGGTTACCCAAGCAAAAATAAACCAGTGGTCATACTAGTTATCAGAAACTGATTAGAAGCTTCATTAACATCTCCATATACCTTTGAGAAATGAAAGAGGAAAATGAATTAAAGAAGTACTTCAACCTAGTTTGGCAAACAAACTTTTTCAATATACAGGGGAGATAACTAAAATGTCACTTTGAAGATCACATCATGAAAAATGTTTCTGATAAAAGGTTAAGTTTAAAAAAGATAAGAAGACATGGTATTACAGCTGTTACTGTAACCATGTAAAATAAGTATCCATAACTGGAAAGTAATATGAAAATACTGTCAGTGTGAAGGAATTTTTATGACCATCTCTATGAGTGTCTTCTTTCAAAAATATCTCTGTAGTTGTCATCATATCTTTTCAAGAGAAGGAGTAAAAATTTTTTTAAGCTTAGAGAAGTGAGAAATAAAGTGGCTGAGGACATGCCATGGGCAAATTTGTGACACTGGTCCTTCTGTCTACTTGAACACCCTTCTAGTTTCCTTGCCTGGCCCCTCTAGCTCCTCCTGGCCCCATCCCTTCCTTAGCTCCTTTCCAGGGGCCTGTCCAGGGCCATTTTTGAAGCCTTGCATAGCAGCTTCCAGCGGGGCTCTGCCAAGCTACAACCCCTTTTATTAAGGCAGTAACTAAAGTACAAGCATTTGCCACCACGGACCCTTTTCCCAGCCATCCTCCCATTGCCATTTGAATAATACAGTCTAGCAAACAAACTACATTCATTAAGTAACAATTCGGTCCTGTGTTTATTCACTAAAGCCACACACAGATGTTAATCTGGGCTTCTGAATGGTGTGAAATTTAACCCCCCTAACTAGAACCCAAATGAAGGCCTGCGTGAAGCCATGCAGCCTAGCTGGCTGGTATGTGTATAATGTATGTGCTGGCTGTCGGGATCTCGGAGCAGCGAGTGCTGAGGTCACCAGCACAAGAACATTTGTCTTTTCATAAACTGAAAACTCATCTCAGTCCAAAGGAATGACTATCTCTGGTAGGATTCAGACGGCTGTCAGGAGGTTATCCGGGGCAGTGGGGACATTTAAAGATCCTCTCCTGAGGAGAAGCCAGCCCTGGGAGAGAGGGAGCAGGCTTCCCGATGAGCAGGAATCAGCACACTCACAGATGGTTGATCTGAGGTGGGTGTGAGGCTGGTGCTGAGACTGCCAGAACTCCCGCTGCTTCCTATGCAAAAGGAATACACCATGAGAAAAAAAAAAAAGTCAATCCAGATCAACCAGGTGAAATAAATCTGAGACAGTATTCCCTAGAATTCTGCTGCCTCTACCCAAGTGAAAAGGAGATATCTTCTCCAAACACATTGTCAAATACATTCCCCAAATACACAGTCTTTTTATCATTTTTTCCTGCCTCACAGGATTTTTTTCAGAGCAACACTGACTTACAGTGAAAATCTGATGCAAATTTTCTATAGAGCTTCAGCAAATGACCCAAAGCGCCCTCCCTGCCTCTCTGACACTCTAGCCTACTTGAGCTGGCTTCAGAATTTTTAGAGCATGTTCTGGTTCCTTCCCAGGCTCCTGATGCTCTTTACGGTTCCTTCAGAGTCTCATGAGTTTCAGTTCCTTCTATTGTCCTTTGTTTGTGCACTGATGCACTAAGCCTGTCAGTTGTATGTTGCAAGACACTCGCCTGAGCCTCCTCGCCAGCTTCCTGCCCTGAGACCGGAAGATCTCATTAGGCCCTTATCCCTCCTGTGCCAGCCCCCAGAGCTGTCACCCCCTCATCCTCTGCACATTAATCTCTAAAGGCTCCATCCACTACTCAGCCATCCCTGAGGCCTTTTCACATACCCTCTGGAACTCCAAGTAAATCTTCAGCAAAATCTCTCGGGCGTCAGCCTCTACTTGGAGCCCTCCACCTTGTGTAACAAGATGGCAGCATGAGCAGGGTGGTGGAAATCTTCTCCCAAAACCATATTTTTTTGTGAAAATACAACAAATACAACTATTCCTAAAAGAGAGACCAGAAGACACAATACAACAGCCAGACTACATCTACATCTGCGAGAGCTCAGCGCCTCATGAAGCGGGTAAGATACAAAGCCATGACCCGGCGGGACCCAAGCACTCCCCCACCCCAGCGCATCGGCGGCAGGAAAAGAATCAGAGTGGGGAGGGAGTGGAAGCACAGGCCTGCTAAATAACCAGCCCTGGTGATCTACACTGGGAGCACAGACACACATAGCATGGTGTATTGGAGATCAGAGAAACAGAAGGGCAGGATCTGAGATGGAGACTGCAAATGGGACAAAAGAAAAGTGCACGCTTTTTTAAAAGTCTTAAAGAGACAAGGGCCCAACAGCAGAACAAAATCATCCCAGCACACTCAGCCCAGCAGGCTGGGAATCTTGAGGAATTTCAGACCCCCTAACTGGCTGCTGGGTAAAGCAGCCCCGCTGAAGCCCCCCCCAGAGATAAGCAGCCTGCCATTTGTTCCCTCTTGGCTGGCGCCACAAAGGGTCCGGCGGATCCGCCACAGCTGTGGAAAAGCCGGAGAGCGGCCCCGCCCACAGCAACCACACAGAATCTCCTCCCGGAGTGAGCAGCTAACCAGGAAGGGCTGCAGAAACCAGAGCAATGTCTGGAAGTCACCAGGAGGAGCAGAACGCACCCGGCATGACTGCAAACCCCTGCAGTGATACAGGCTAGGCAGAGAATGGCCCCGCACACAGGTGCAGGTAACCAGCTCAGGTTCCAGAGAAGAGCAAGGAGAACAACAAGCAGGAAGGAACTTTGTTCTCCCAGCTGACACATGTGGCACCTGCCAGCAACCACTTTATCGTCATGAAAAGACAGAGGAATATGGTCCACACAAGGATCACCCAGACAACCCCAGAGAGAGGGCCTGATGGGATAGATTTAAACAATCTTCCTGAAAAAGAATTCAGAATAAAAGTCATAACCATGCTGATGGATGTACAGAGAAATATACAAGAGCTAAGCAAGGGAGTTAGGAGAGACAATACAGAAATGCGACAAGCGATTGATGGGCTTAACCAGACTGGACAAGGTGCAAGAGACTGTTAATGGAATAGAAATCAGAGAACAGGAATACAGAGAAGCTGAGGCAGAGAGAGATAAAAGCATCTCTAGGAATGAAAGAATATTAAGAGAACAGTGTGACCAATCCAAATGGAACAATATTCACATTATAGGGGTACCAGAAGGAGAAGAGAGAGAAAAAGGGATAGAAAGTGTCTTTGAAGAAATAATTGCTGAAAACTTCACCAAGTTGGGGAAGGAAATAGTTTCTCTGACCATGGAAGCCCACAGATCTCCCAACACAAGGGACCCAAGGAAGACAACACCAAGACACATAATAATTAAAATGACAAAGATCAAAGACAAGGACAGAGTACTAAAGGCAGCCAGAGAGAGAAAAAAGATCACCTACAAAGGAAAACCCATCAGACTATCATCAGACTTCTCAACAGAAACATTACAGGCCAGAAGAGAATGCCATGATATCTTTAATGCAATGAAACAGAAGGGCCTTGAACCAAGAATACTGTATCCAGCTCTATTATCAGTTAAATTTGAGGGAGGGATTAAACAATGCCCAGACAAGCATAAGTTGAGGGAATTTGCCTCCCACAAACCACCTCTACAGGATATCTTAAAGGGACTGCTCTAGATAAAGCACTCCTAAGGCTAAAAAGAGGTCACCAGAGAAAATAGAATTATAGCAAAGAAAGCAGATCATCCAAATACTAACTAAAGGCAAAAAGTAAAATCAACTATCCACAAAAACAGTCAAAGGAAATGTAAAAGAGTAGAGAATAAAACACCTAGCATATAGAGAATGGAGGACGAAGAATAAGTAGGGAGAGAAATAAAGAACATCAGACTGTGTTTATAATAGCTTAACAAGAAAGTTAAGTTAGACTGTTAGATAGTAAAGAAGCTACCTTTAAACCTTTGGTAACCACGAATCTAAAGCCGGCAATGGCAATAAGTACATATCTATCGATAATCACCCTAAATGTAAATGGACTGAATGCACCAATCAAAAGATACAGAGTAACTGAATGGATAAAAAAGCAAGACCCAACTATATGCTGCTTACAAGAGACTCACCTGAAACCCAAAGATATACAAAGACTAAAAGTGAAGGGATGGAAAAAGATATTTCATGCAAACAAGGAGAAAAAAGCAGGTGCTGCAGTACTTGTATCAGACAGAATAGACTTCAAAAGGAAGAAAGTAGGAAGAGATAAAGAAGGACATTATGTAATGATAAAGGGGTCAGTCCAACAAGAGGATATAACCATTATAAATATATATGCACCCAACACAGGAGTGCCGACATATGTAAAACAAACACTAACAGAATTAAAGGAGGAAATAGAAAGCAATGCATTCATTTTAGGAGACTTCAACACACCACTCACTCCAGAGGACAGATCAACCAGACAGAAAATAAGTAAAGACACAGAGGCACTGAACAACACACTAGAACAAATGGAACTAACAGACATCTACAGAACTATGCACCCAAAAGCAACAGGATACACATTCTTCTCGAGTGCACATGAAACATTTTCCAGATTAGACCACATACTAGGCCACAAAAAGAACCTCAGTAAATTAAAAAATATTGAAATTCTACCAACCAACTTCTCAGATCACAATGGTATAAAACTAGAAACAAATTTTACAAAGAAAACAAAAAGGCTCAAAAACACATGGAGGCTCAACAACATGCTCCTAAATAATCAAGGGATCAATGACCAAATTAAAACAGAGATCAAACAATATATGGAGACAAATGACAACAACACAAAGCCGTAACTTATGCGGGATGAAGCAAAGCCAGTTCTAACAGGAAAGTATATTGCAATCCAGGCCTATTTAAAGAAGGAAGAACAATCCCAAATGAATAGTCTAAAGTCACAATTATTGAAATTGGAAAAAGAACAAATGAGGCCCAAAGTCACCAGAAGGAGGGACATAATAAAGTTTAGAGAAGAAATAAATAAAATTGAGAAGAATAAAACAATAGAAAAAATTAATGAAACCAAGAGCTGTTCTTTGAAAAAAGAAACAAAATAGATAAACCCCTAGGCAGACTTACTAAGAAAAAAAGATAATCTACACACATAAACACAATCAGAAATGAAAAGGAAAATCATGACGGACCCCAAAGAAATACAAAGAATTATTAGAGAATACTATGAAAATCTATATGCTACCAAGCTGGAAAACTAGAAGAAATGGACAACTTCTTAGAAAAATACAACCTTCCAAGACTGACCAAACAAGAAAAAGAAAACCTAAACAGACCAAATACCAGTAACGAAATTGAATCTGTAATCAGAAAACTACCCAAGAACAAAACCCCGGGCAAGATGGATACACCATTGAATTTTACCAGACATATAGAGAAGAAATAATACCCATTCTCCTTAAAGCTTTCCAAAAAATAGAAGAGGAGGGAATACTTCCAAACTCATTCTATGAAGCCAGCATCACTCTAATACCAAAACCGGGCAAAGACCTCACCAAAAAAGAAAATTACAGACCAATATCCTTGATGAACGTAGATGCAAAAATACTCAACAAAATATTAGCAAACCGAATTCAAAAATACATCAAGAGGATCATACACCATGATCAAGTGGGATTCATCCCAGGGATGCAAGGATGCTACAACATTCGAAAATCCATCAACATCATCCACCACATCAACAAAAAGAAGAACAAAAACCACATGATCATCTCCATAGATGCTGAAAAAGCATTTGACAATATTCAGTATCCATTCATGATTAAAACTCTCAATAAAATGGGTATGGAGGGTATGTACCTCAACATCATAAAGGCCATATATGACAAACTCACAGCCAACATCATACTTAACAGCGAGAAGCTGAAAGCTTTTCATCTAAGATTGGGAACAAGACAGGGATGCCCACTCTCTCCACTGTTATTCAACATAGTACTGGAGGTCTTAGCCACGGCAATCAGACAAAACAAAGAAATACAAGGCATCCAGATTGGTAAAGAAGAAGTCAAATTGTCACTATTTGCAGATGACATGATATTGTACATAAAAAACCCTAGAGACTCCACCCCAAAACTACAAGAACTAATATCTGAATTCAGCAAAGTTGCAGTATACAAAATTA
Organism: Smutsia gigantea; assembly: GCA_032199065.1. NCBI lineage: Eukaryota > Metazoa > Chordata > Mammalia > Pholidota > Manidae > Smutsia > Smutsia gigantea. The sequence goes on along the minus strand of JAVSCE010020339.1, from coordinate 67,956 downwards.
ATACACAGAAATCTGTTGCATTCCTATGCACTAACGATGAGCTAACAGAAAGAGAAATCAGGAAAACAATTCCATTCATAATTGCATCAAAAAGAATAAAATACCTAGGAATAAACCTAACGAAGGAAGTGAAAGACCTATACCCTGAAAACTACAAGACCCGCCCAAGAGAAATTCAAGAGGACACTAACAAATGGAAATTCATCCCATGGTCTTGGCTAGGAAGAAGAAATATTGTCAAAATGGCTATACTACCTAAAGCAATGTACAGATTCAACGCAATCCCGATCGAAATACCAACAGCTTCCTTCAATGAACTGGAACAAATAGTTCTAAAATTCATATGGAACCACGAAAGACCCCGTATAGCCAAAGCAATCCTGAGAAGGAGGAATCAAACAGGGGGAATTACACTCCCTGACTTCAAGCTCTACTAGAAAGCCACAGTAATCAACACAATTTGGTATTGGCACAAAGACAGACCCACAGACCAGTGGAACAGAATACAAAATCCAAACATTAACCCAAACATATACAGGCAATTAATACATGATAAAGGAGCCTTGTATATACAATGGAGAGATGACAGCCTTTTCAGCAGCTGGTGTTGGAAAAACTGGACAGCTACATGTAAAAGAATGAAACTGGACTACTGTCTAAGCCCTTACACAAAAGTAAACTCAGAATGGATCAAAGACCTGAATGTAAGTCATGAAACCATAAAGCACCTGGAAAAAAACATAGGCAAAAATCTCTTGGACATAAACATGAGCGACTTCTTCATGAACATATCTCCCTGGGCAAGGGAAACAAAAGCAATAATGAACAAGTGGGACCATATCAAGCTGAAAAGCTTCTGTACAGCAAAGGGCACCATCAGTAGAACAAAAAGACATCCAACAGTATGGGAGAATATACTCATAAATGATATATCCGATAAAGGGTTGACATCCAAAATATATAAAGAACTCACACACTTCAACAAACAAAAAGCAAATAATGCAATTAAGAAATGGGCAGAGGACATGAATAGATACTTCTCCAAAGAAGAAATTCAGATGGCCAACAGGCACATGAAAAGATGCTCCACATCGCTAATCATCAGAGAAATGCAGATTAAAACCACAATGAGATATCACCTCACACCAGTAAGGATGGCCAACATCCAAAACACAAACAACAACAAATGTTGGCGAGGATGTGGAGAAAGGGGAACCCTCCTACACTGCTGGTGGGAATGCACATTAGTTCAACTATTGTGGAAAGCAGTATGGAGGTTCCTCAAAAAACTCAAAATAAAAATACCATTTCACCCAGGTATTCCATTCCTAGGAATTTACCCTAAGAATGCAGCAGCCCAGTTTGAAAACGACAGATGCACTCCTATGTTTGTCACAGCAGTATTTACAATAGCCAAGAAATGGAAGCAACCTATGTGTCCATCAGTAGATGAATGAATAAAGAAGATGTGGTACATATACACAATGGAATATTATTCAGCCATAAGAAGAAAACAAATCCTACCATTTGCAACAACATGGATGGAGCTAGAGGGTATTATGCTCAGTGAAACAAGCCAGGTGGAGAAAGACAAGTATCAAATGATTTCACTCATCTGTGGAGTATAAGAACAAAGAAAAAGCTGAAGGAACAAAACAGCAGCAGACTCACAGAACCCAAGAATGGACTAACAGTTACCAAAGGGAAAGGGACTGGGGAAGATGGGTGGGAAGGGAGGGACAAGGGGGAAAAAGCAGCATTACGATTAGCAGATGTAATGTTGGGGGGGCACAGGTAGGGCTGTACAACTCAGAGAAGACAAGTAGTGATTCTATAGCAGCTCACTACGCTGATGGACAGTGACTGTAATGGGGTAGTGGGGCGGATTTGATGAAGTGGGGAGTTTAGTAACCATAATGTTGCACATGTAATTGTAGATTAATGATACCAAAATAAAAAAATAACAATAAAAGAAAACCCAGGTCTCTGTGAGGTCACTGCTCCCCTGCACCTTTCAAGCAGTGGCTATTTGCTCTCCCGTTCCCTGTGGTGTGCTTCTGGAAAGCCAGCCTTGGGGGAAGGGGAGCCCTGGGAGCTGATGGCTCTAGTGTGACATTGTAGCTGGACTCAAGCTGCCATCCTGACCTCACTGACCGGATGCGTAGGAGGGGCAGCCAATGCACCTGTCAGCTGGCGCGAGTCTGCCACCGCACACAGCCTTCACTCCACTGGCCTGGAGGCCAGGTATCTGTCCTTGTTTCTCATGGCCTCTCCATTCCATTCTCCCTCTTCCTTAGAAGCCCCCGACTTTGAACATCATCCCCCCACTCTTCCAGTAGCCAACCCCAGATTACTCCTGCTCACTCTCGTGCTCGCAATACTGTTCTGTTGTAATTCTTGATGATTCTATTAGGCATATACACGCCTCTTCTAATACCCTGGCCTCTCAGTTCCTTCATCTTCTCTCTTCCCATGACCTTCCCTTCATTCTACCTCAGTCACTGCCTCCCACTGTCACACCCTAGGACCTTTTCAGCACCAATAACAGCAATCTCAGTTTACAGCATTCCTTCTTCTACCAACACCTCCTATCTTCCCAACCCCAATGATCTGGACCTATAATCCACTGATCCTACTTCTTTTCTGCTGGACCTTACTCCTTTTTTTCTCTCCACAACAGCTTAAATGCCATGGCCCATTATTATAATCACCCTGTTTGCCCTTCCCTGACTCACTGTTAAGTCCAATTCTGTCTAATCTGGACGTGCTCCCTAGGAAGCTGACCAGAATCACTTTAAATTTATGACCTTTTACCTTAAGTGAGGCCTTAACACTGATCATACTATATTACCTGATCCATGTGCTCTCCTGTTCTCATAGAAACTTTTCGACCTTTCTCCTCTCTCCTTCTAGATACTTCTTTACCCACCCTTGCTCTCAGCTTATGACATTGCTTCCTATTTAACTGAGAAAATAAGAGCAGCTGGACAGAACTTCCAAAAGCTCGTACTCTATCTCCTGCCCACAAATGTGCCCACATACTCTGTTACAATTACTGTTTATGATCCTATATAAGGCCAACGCTTCTACCTGTACACTAGATCATCTCCTTCTGCCTACTCAAGGACACAATTATCTTTTCTTCTCTTTTTGATAATAGGAATTATGTTCTTTTGCTTATGTCATAAAAATCTTCTCTCTAACTGGATTATTCCCACTATCATTATTTACCCCACCCAAAAAAGTTCTCTTATACCACTCCACTATCTCCTCTGGCTATTTTTTCATTGCTCTGCTTTATACTAAAATATCATAGAGTTTCTGGGCTCAGTATCATCCATTTATTCAAATCCCACTCTACTAGGATTTGGGCCCCATCCCTCCACTGAGATTGCTTTTATCAAGATCGCTAATGACCACATATTCCAATGGGTAATGCTCAGTCTTCTCTGTGGCACCTGACATATTTGATGAAGACACTGTATTGTCTTGATCTTCATTCCGCCTCATTGGCCATCCTTTTCTGCCTCTTGATCTTTTAACATTGGCTGGGCCTGGGACCTCTTCCTATCTTCTTTCTATCTTTATTCACCCCCTTGAACCTCAATAAAACGAAGGTAAGGGTGGTGGGTCGAGGTTCAATAATTGAGGTTTCAATTCAGCCTTGAAAGATGAATAGAGGAAGTTAGAACTACCTTTTTAAGTTTAACCTAGTTTCTCAAGTGCTTCTCTCTATTTTCTAGCTGATATGATTATTCTGGTTCCCCTGGTATTTTAAGATGCTTAGGGTATATGGACAAGTTGACATTTGGATTTATAAATTAGTGTGTGTGCTTTCCATCTGCTTGTCTCCTTTTCTCTCACCTTAACTGCAATAACAGAAGCCTGAGAAAACATTTTATTTCCTGATGGCTCAGTCCTCAGACTGAGTGATAACTTTTCTTACCTCTTCAGAAGGTGGTTAGAAGGGATTAGGCCAGCACAAGCACCAAGATCTGAGATTTTCCGTGCCTGCCACCAGAGGGCATCATTCTGGTCCACAATCTGCAGGATGTCCCCCTTCTGGAAAGGCAACCCAGCGTCCATGCAGGGGATGGCAGGATCCTCCTGGGGCCAGTACTCAGTCATGGCACGAACGTACACCTGACAGCAGGCACAAAATGGCACCATTAGACTAGCCCTTGCCCATGGGCTGTCAAGACAAAAGCATTTCTCCCACCCCTCCACCACTGCTGTCCCCATCTTTCCTCTCCATCCTCACTGAGAAGAACTTGCCTCTTGAACTGAAGCTGAACTATGAAAAATGTGACTTTGGGAATAGAATCTCTTAGCTCTGAGATGTTTTTGCTCAAATGTTCACCATTTGTGATGTTACTTCTCAACTTCTTAGCACCCCATCTCCTTTTATTATATTCATGAACTCATTTGCCTCCCCGTCCTCCACAGTGAAAAATACACAAGGTGTTGAACAAATGTTCAACACATTATAAAGGATAGTAGTGCACTACAAAGCACTTAGTCATTGTTTTTCTTATTTGAGGATGTGCCATGTGTAAGCATTAAGGCTCAGTAAATTCTTACCATCTTCTGGCCACTAACAGGAGGGTCAGAGACTGGAACCACTTTGAACATGATCGTGCCACGAGACCTGGCCTAGAAAATGTCAAAGGGGGAAGAATGACACGTTGCAGAGTTCACTGGGTTACTGGGGTCAGCAGATGGAGCTATAGTTCAACGAGTTCAGGTCTAATGGTGACATTCCCTACAGGGACTTTTACAGGAGTTCAACAGCTAAATATCACCACCCAGGAATGGAAGTTAGGAAGCCATTTAGCTCTGCTTCTGCCTTGCTGCGATGCTCCAGAGTCACTGGTCTGCTGAAACCCATGCTGAGCCCTGGCTTCTCCCAGGCACCCTCCATCTCCCTGCCAGCATGACCACCTGACCCAGCACCGCCTTCTCACGGGCCCTGGGGAAGCAGAAGTGCTCTTGGTCTTTCTCTCCTCACATCTCAGTCAGTTATTATTTCCTGAACATTGTTTCTGCACCAGGCAGCCCAGGCTGATGGGGAACATGAGGGTCTCCCAAGTCTTCTGGGGGGACTGCCAAGCTTCCAAGCTATTGGTGGGAATGGGAGGCCCTCAGACATTTGGAGGAGACAGAGAACCTCTTAGCCTGGTATGGAGGTAAGAACCCCTCAGTCACATGCTCTGTGACAGGCGTTGGAGAGCCAGAGATTAACAGGAATGATAACTTCTGTTCTCACTCAGGAATTTTACAATCCTACTGCCCCGCCAACTCCACAGGTGGCTCCAAAAGAGCTGAGGTGGCACCATTCTATCTTTGATACTTTTAAGCTTCCTTTGTAGTATCTTGTACACTACATAGAATTTAGCCTGTGGTTTGCAGCAGTGATTTGCAAAATATTAGGTGCGTGGTATACACTTTATAATACCATTCCTCTTCTCAGCCCCTGAGGCACATCTATGAAAATATAGAGTTCCGCTAAGCACCCAGTTTGAGAACCACTGTCTATTTACTATATAGTAATCAACCTCGGGTCCGCACTCAGGGTAGGCAGATGAAGGGAGCTGGGCCAGGGCATGCAGCTATGGACTGTGACTTGGGCAATGGTTTGAAGGGTGGGAATGGGGGCCCAAAAGAGACCAAAGGCTTGCATGATCAGGTCATAAATTCCAGTTCCAGCCACCAAGGACAGCAGCAGGGTAAGGATGCCGCTCCCCTACATGCTGCCATCTCATGACTTCTTGCCTACCCCAAAGCTGCCTCAAGAAGATGTTAAATGGATTCCAGCTGTAGGGTGCTAGGGGAACAAGTGGCGGGTCACTCAGGTTCAGACTCTTCTCCAAAGTCTTGCTCAGCCCACCACAGGTTAGTTTCCAATGGCACAACCCAGGTTACGGGGGACCTGGGCTGGGGAAGCTTGCAGCATCCCTGAGGCCGGAGGAGCAGCTTGGGAAGGGAACTCTCTTAGCAGCCAGATCTTCCGGGGGCAGGGGCGGGGGGATAAGCTGCAAAGAAACAAAGTCTGGGAGGCTGGAGAGAGGAAGCTGCCAAGAGGGACCAAACAGGCCTCACACAGCAGGGCCCAGGCCATGGCTGGCAGGCCCAGGCCGGCATGGCACCGCACCGAGCCGTGAAGAAGGCAAGCAGACGTTACCAGGATATGGATCACTTGCTCAGGGTCCAGTCCCACGACTGAAACTCCATTCACTTCCACCAGTTTGTCTCCAGCATATAACAACCCTAGGCAAACAGAAACACAAAACAAAGAAGGGCACAAAGAAATTGGCAAAAAATAAAGGTAGCAAAAGATCCTGAATAGCCAAAGCGATCCTGAGGAGGAAGAATAAAACGGGGAATTACGCTCCCTGACTTCAAGCTCTACTACAAAACCACGGTAATCAAGACAATTTGGTATTGGCACAAGAACAGACCCACAGAGCAGTGGAACAGAATAGAAAATCCAAACATTAACCCAAACATATACAGTCAATTAATATATGATAAAGGAGCCTTAGATATACAATGGGGAGATGACAGCCTCTTCAGCAGCTGGTGTTGGAAAAACTGGACAGCTACATGTAAAAGAATGAAACTGGACTATGGTATAACCCCATACACAAAAGTAAACTCAAAATGGATCAAAGACCTGACTGTAAGTCATGAAACCATAAAACTCTTAGAAAAAAACATAGGCAAAAATCTCTTGGACATAAACATGAGCGACTTCTTCATGAACATATCTCCCTGGGCAAGGGAAACAAAAGCAAAAATGAACAAGTGGGAGTATATGAAGCTGAAAAGCTTCTGTACAGCAAAGGACACCATCAGTAGAACAAAAAGACATCCTACAGTATCGGAGAATATATTCATAAGTGATATATCCGATAAGGGGTTGACATCCAAAATATATAAAGAACTCACACACCTCAACAAACAAAAAAGCAAATAATGCAATTAAGAAATGGGCAGAGGACATGAATAGACACTTCTCCAAAGACGAAATTCAGATGGCCAACAGGCACATGAAAAGATGCTCCACATTGCTAATTATCAGAGAAATGCAAATTAAAACCACAATGAGACATCACCTCACACTGGTGGGGATGGCCAACATCCAAAACACAAACAACAGTAAATGTTGGCAAGGATGTGGAGAAAGGGGAACCCTCCTACACTGCTGATGGGAATGTAAATTAGTTCAACCATTGTGGAAAGCAGTACGGAGGTTCCTCAAAAAACTCAAAATAGAAATACCATTTGACCCAGGAATCCCACTCCTAGGAATTTACCCTAAGACTCTAGCAGCCCAGTTTGAAAAAGACATATGCACCCCTATGTTTATCGCAGCACTATTTACAATAGCCAAGAAATGGAAGCAACCTATGTGTCCATCAGTAGATGAATGGATAAAGAAGATGTGGTATATATACACAATGGAATATTATTCAGCCATAAGAAGAAAACAGATCCTACCATTTGCAACAACATGGATGGAGCTAGAGGGTATTATGCTCAGTGAAATAAGCCAGGCAGAGAAAGACAAGTACCAAATGATTTCACTCATATGTGGAGCATAAGAACAAAGAAAAAACTGAAGGAACACAATAGTAGCAGACCCACAGAACCCAAGAATGGACTAACAGTTACCAAAGGGAAAGGGACTGGGGAAGATCGGTGGGAAGGGAGGGATAAGGGGGAAAAAAAGCTATTACAATTAGCACACATAATGTAGCGGGTGTGGGGGGATATGGGGAAGGCAGTAAAACAGAGAAGACAAGTAGTGATTCTATAACATCCTTCTATGCTGATGGACAGTGACTGCAATGGGGTATATGGTGGGGACTTGAAAATAGGAGTCTAGTAACTATAATGTTGCTCATGTGATTGTATATTAATAATAGCAAAATAAAAAAAATGAATGAACCTGTAAAATATAAAAAATAAAAAATAAAGGTAGCTATTCCCAAACTATTTAACAAACTTGCTATCCCAAGCATACTATAATATTTTTAAATTCATTGTAAAATAATAATAATTATTGTTATTACAAAGCAAACTGGTTATTCCAGTTTATACCACCAACAGAGTGTGTGAGAATTATATTTTTCCACCTCCTCATTGGGTATTAACTGATGGTGATATTTTTATTTTTGCTAATTGGGTATTGTAAAATGGAACTGGAACACTAATAAGAAGATAACACTAATAGAGGTGCAAGGGTCATGAGTAAATGGTAAATGAAAAGGGAAGTGGGGATATTCCTCAAAAGAGAAAATGTGGAGAAACTTGGGGTTAAGATTACACCTTGAGAAATAGGAGGCAAAATGTGGAGCTGTCAGAGAGGAAACAAGAAGCAGGATGATGTGGAGCAGAAAGCAAAGGTGATGAAAATTTCAAGAAAGTTACAGTCAAGAACATCAAATGTGTTAGAGCAGTAAATGTAAAACTGAGGCCAAAGGAAAGGCTGGTGGGCTTCACAAGCAGGAAACCCTTGTGTGATTCCTCGAAGAAGGCTGGGGTATGAGCCCTGTGCCAGGCTTCCAGAGCCATGGGGAGTGAGGACCGGAGAAAGCAGGCACAGAGCCGCTCATTTCAGAAGCACAGCAGTGAAAGAAGGCAATTCGGTTTATTGGTAGAAAGGGCAAGCAAAAGGCTTCAAGATGGGGAAGAGCTATACCCTTTTGAGAGGAATGACCAAGTGAAGAGTGAGAGCTGGGAATACAGAGTCAAGCAGACCTGGACTTGAATCCTGGTTCAAATTGTGTAGCCTTGAGCACGGTGGTTATTTGAGCGTCAGTTTTCTCATCTACAAAATGGCACAATAATACTTAGCCTGTTAGGGTTGCTACAGGAATGTAAACTGAGAGAACATTAATATGGTGCCTAGGACAAAAGGAGAACTGGATTTCTGTGGAACATTCCTTCCTTCTCAGTAACCAAGTAATGGAACTTATTAAAGCGCCAACCTTAAGAGAGAAATGCTGCCCTAGAAAAAAGACTAAACAATCAAGGGTTTCCCATTTTTCTGGTCACACTTGTATCCTGCTGCTCTAGCTTACCACTCCTCTCAGCCAGCCCACCGTGGATGATTCTGGCCACCAAGATGTCCCCTGTCATCTCATGGCGCTTGATGGTTGCTCCCTGGGGAGAGAATACAATGGATTCCTTCTTTCATCCATGACTATTTTTCTGGTGGCTTCCCTCTGGTCTTTCAGATGAGGGTATTCATATCAACCAGGGCCATACCACGCTACCAAAAACCAAAGGGCATTCAGCCTTGGCCTACCAAGGTCTCTGTCCAACCGCATAGACAGAAGAATATTTAGATGTTTCCAAAGATAAGGGAAGCTCCCACAATTACAATCTAATCAAAGGGACTATTCTTAGAAAATTAAATTAATGCTTTACTTAATTTCTCATTAAGAGAGGAAAAACACTTAGGCAAATACATCGGAACTGAGTGAAATATATGTACATGTCAGAGAGCCAGATAATAAAGTGAAATAAAATAAAATATGTCTCATTTTTCACAGCTCTTTCAAAAAAGAAAAAACCCTAGCCAGAAATCTCTCCTAGTGAAAATGTTACAACATGTAATGTGTGTGAAACCACAGGGGAAAATTGTAAAGATATAATTTGGCCATTATTATCATAGATTCCCCTGGCATTTTCTGAATGTTGCAAAGTATACTTGTGACCGCAGACACAAAATTGCCCAAGTAACTACTAGAGATAATTTAGTTCACAATTAGCCTTGGTCTAATTCTAAATGAAAAGATAAAATGATTTCCTTACCAGGGGCTGTTGGTTTTTCACCAAATAAACAATCCTCATTGTTTCTTCATTTTCAGGGATATTGTCTGGCAGTGGGGGGAGAAGGGGTTCAAAATCTTTCTGAGCCACAGTGTCTTGGGCACTGAGCATGGCCTGGGGACAGAAAAGGAAAGGATGAACAAATACCACACATAAGACACAGCCCTCTAGAAAATGGAGGCTCAGTTCTATGCAAGACACAAAACAACTGCCCATAGCATGTACACACCAGGCATAGTTCTCAGCATTTTATACAGATTAACTCAATCTTCACGATAACTCTATGGCGCAGGTACATTTATTGTTCCCATTTTACAGATAAAGAAATGAAGCACAGAGAGGTCAAGCAATATGTAATACATTTTTTTTTGCATTTCTGCTAAAATGTATTCTGTCACCTTCTCATTTCCTGGAAACCCATGTAATCCATGGTGCTCCTATGAGCTTGAACTATAAAACAACCACTTGTAATATTTTCCATAATTAAGGCAGAATGGAGAGCAGTAATCAAAACAACTCGCTGGTTTAATTTGCTGGTGACTCCCAAGGGCCCATGTGGAACAGAATGAGAAAAAATAGTTCCCTGATTTAGGGTAAGATCAAAGAGTTCCTCTAATGGCCCACTGTGCTAAGTCATTTCATGGGGTGGAGAAGCAGTCATTCTATTGTCCTGCCTGGGATTGGTGGTCAGAACTTCATTGGAACTCAGAAAAAATTCCCTCAGGTTACTTTTGCACTAAAATGTTTGACTCATAAATTCCATTGTTCCAAATGCAGGCGTTCTCTTAAAGTTCAATTTTGATGAATTGATCTCAAACTCTGTAAGTACAATGAAATGGCTCCCTGTTCTGCAATCAAATCTTCTTTATATACCTGCTTATAGAGTTAATCATCATTATAGTGTATTTTTCAAATACTTTCACACACTTGATCCGAAACCTAAAATATTCCCAAGTTGGGAAGGAAGTATGCTACCCTGCTTGTCCCCCAGAATTTTAGCGGGACAAGCTTTGCAAGAGGGAAACAAGACACCATGGAAAGTTCTGGATGCCTCTTCATAAATACGGCAGGCTTGGCTCCATGACTGGCAACACTGAGCCAGTCACATTCAAGCCCACATCTTTAAGTACAGTGTGCTGGTCACCCATGAACAGTAATAGACCATCTATTCAGAAAGCACATTTTCTTTCACATTTATTTCTTTTTCCCAGCTTTGTCTATGTGCCAGATGGGCATATCTTGTCTGTTTTAGCTAGCACTTGCCTTAAAGTGTGGAGCCTGGAGAATTTGTCTCAGCTCTTGGATCTCAGGGGAATTCGGTATTTTGCGTAATGTCTCCACTACCTGGTTGGTGAAAAAGCATACCTGGTAAAATTTTTAAAAATCTTCATCACCTAGTTAACCTCATCCAGGCTTGATAACAGATATACTGACTAGCATGATATTAATCTAAGAAACACTGTTATTGAAGCCTTCTTTTTCATCTTTTAAAGTCAGAGCCTAGAATCTTTCCTCATTCATTAAACTTTACTATGGCAGGTAGAATCTGACATCTGGAGTAGATCTAAACCCCAGCACCCCAGTCCTGATGTTTCACAGGCTTGGAGAAAGAATGCACATAATTCTGTAACATCATATGTGCCAAAGCAGTTTCCCTCTAGTGGCTGTAAGACAGCTGTGTGCTAACGGAGTGCTTTAGGACAGGTGAAGGTATCTGGCTTCTCTGGGCACAGGCTCAAATACCTGGAGATTGCACATAGCTTAATCCCATGGGATGCTCCACTCCTCATATGGAAAATGGGAATAGTAATTTATATTTTAGGCTTAATATTTGATTAGCAATTTTAATGTTTGTTGCAATTAAAAAAGTGCTAAACGGAATGAAATCTCTTCCCCAAGCTGTGTGGTTTAGGTGGAGACATATTTTCTGACAGGACATAAGACCTTTCAAGAATTTAATCAGCCACGTGAGTCTTCAGTAGTTGAGCATCATTACCTACAGTCAAATGAAAACCAGCAGTTTACTTAAACTTTACCTCCATGCACTAGGATTATAACTGAATAAGATATTCTGCGTGTGTTTCCCTGTGGACAGCTGAGAACAATTTGAGTTGTTGATTACTGGAATTGAAGGTGGCATTTTTTCTTCTTTTTATTCCTATTTCTTTTAATGTGGTTGGAACAATAAACAATAATACAATGGACTACATTTATGTGTCCCCTAAACAAACACTTATTGAATATACTCTCTGCTAGGCTCTGGTTTGAGTGATGCAGGCAGAGCACTGAAGAGGCAGACAGAAATTCCCATTCTCATGGAGTTGACATTCTAATGAGCAGATACTGACAATACATAAACTATAAATAAAAGAAATAGTTTTATTTGCTGGTGAGAAGAGTTAAGAAAAATAAACAGGGAAGATAAATAAGGAGGGCTACAAGGGGGCTGCAATTTTAGATAGGGTGATCAGGGAAAGCCCCAGTGAGAAAGTGACATTTGAGTGGAGACATGGAGATGAAGAAGCAAATCATGTGGATATACGGGCAGGAGCATTACTGTTGTAAGAAAAAGCAAGTGCAAAGGGCTTGGGGCAGGAGCATGTCTGATTCAGACAACCATAAGTGGTTAATCTGGCTGGAGCTGAGGGTATGAAGGGGAAACAGGAGTGTAAAGTCAAAGAGGTCATGGGGTTACATTATGTTTGACTAAGAACTTTGATGTTTTTTCTGAGATGGAAATCACTGGGAGGATCTGAACCCAGAGTGACATGATTCGACTCACCTTTCAAGAGGATCTCTTCAGCTGCAGGGTTGGGGAAAGACTGCAGGGAGCTGGGGGAGGGCAGCAAAGGCAGAAGCAGCAAGCTAGGCAGGAGGCTATATTGCAACTACCTACATAAGAGGTGATGGTGGCTTCTATTAGGTGCCATAGATTAGAGTAGGTAGATTCTATTAGCTGCACCTCCTATTAGGTGGTGAGATTCTGGGTATATTTTGAAACCAGAGTTGACAGGATCTCCTGCCAGATTTGGTATGAGGTACAGGAGAAAGAAAGTCAAAGATGACCCCAAAGATTTGGGCCTGGGTACTGCAAGGACACAGATGCCATTACTGGGAGAGGAGTGGTTTGGGGTGGGGAAGATCAGGAGCTCAGTTTGGGACATGTTAAGTTGGAGGGGCCCATTAAGTATCTATCTAAGTAAGATGGGAAGAAGGCAGTTAGATATAGGAGTCTGGTGTTCAGGGAAGGAGCCCAGCTAGAGATAGAAATTTGGGAATCATTACTATAGCAACATTATCTCATTTACACAGGGTGAATTGAGTCCAAGATTTAGGGAAGAAAGAGAGAAATGGACACATGCTGAAAATGTTATTGTTTTGTTTGTTCTAATTTGGGGAGACAAGCCACTTTTCTTCCTTCTATTAAAGATCAATTAGAAATACTTATTAGGTACATAATCATCCATCAAGCTTTTCCATTAGAGCTGTTAATTCATTTTAATTAGCACAAAGGGTAAAACAGCATCCCGTTAAAACTCTACTATTCTGTGGATTAAAAACCACCTTACCTCACAGGATAATGCCTGTGCATGCATTGTGGCAGGAACGAATTTTTTCTCTTTAAATTCCTGGAGGCAGTCATAAACCTGCAGAAAAGCAACAGTGGAGGATTGATAACATGAGTACTAGCATTTGGGATTTAAAGCTCTGAAAGGGAAGAAACAGCCTGGGCAACGGCACAAACAGCTGAGTAGCATGTGTGCTGGCCTTTAATAAGGGGTCTCTAGCTGTCAAACAGAAATGAACTCAAGTTTGGTGGCTCCAGGGATTCACAGGCTTAATTACTGGCTACCACTGGAAAATGATCTTCCTCAACCAGTATTATTGATAAAAGGAAATTCATATTTTACTCTTGTTTAATTAAGTAAGAGTGGGTTTTCCAGGGATCTGGTCTCAAGACTATAAGAACCTGTGTGCTGGACAGCTGCACAGGACATGAACTATGTAGCTCAGGGTTCACCAAAGGATCTGAACAAGAGGCCTGGCACACTAGATATGCTTTTGTACTCTGCTCTCATTTTTTGTTCCTTTCCCCTCCTTAATTCCCCAGTAAAAGTTCATTTAAAAAATTCCAACGTTGCATCTGCTGACCCTCGGGAATTTTTTTTCCATACGAGGGTGTAGGGTTGAGCTGAGTACACCAAGGCCTTCTTAGTTCTGCATTGCAGCCCTTGATCTTATTTTAGGAATCTAGCTCCTCTTACAGCTGATGAAATGAGGCTGAGGAGGAAGCTCCGCCCAGCCTCCCTCCAGCAGGATCTATGATGATGATGCTTCCCTGCTCTGCCTCAGGACCAGTGCTCCAGTTTACCTGGAAGTGATTAGGCTGATGGATTGATGCAGGGAGCACAGAGCACAAACAGCCTGCTGGTGGTGAGGAGAGCAACACCTTTAATGACATAAAAACTGTTTTAGTTTATCTCAGGAGGAAAACATGCCTGATAGAAATCACGTGTTTTTTTTCTCCCCAGCTTTATTGAGATATACTTGACATGTAACATTGTGTACATTTAAGGTATACAACGTGATGATTTGACACATGTATAAATTGCAAACTGATTACCACAGTAACGGTAGTAACACCTCTATCACCTCACATAATTACCATTTTGTGTGCCTGTGGCAACATCTAAGATTTATTCTCTTTGCAATTTTTAAGTATGTAACATTGGTAACTACAGTCACCATGCTGTACATTAGATCCCCAGAACTTAATCAACTTATAATTGAAGATTGTACTTTTTGAACAACATCTCTCAATTTCCCCCATTCCCCAGCCCCTGGCAACCACCATTCTACTCTCTGTTTCCATGTGCTCTGCTTTTTTAGATTCCACATATAAGTGGCAACACACAGTATTTGCCTTTCTCTGTCCGACTGATTTCATTTAGCATAATGCCCTCCACGTCCATCCATGTCATCACAAAAGGGAGGATTTCTTTCTTTTTTAGGGCTGAATAATATCACATGGCATATCCCACTTTTAGGTATATATCTGAAGGAAATGAAATCACTATCTCAAAGAAATAACTGCATCTCCATGTTCACTGTTGCATTATTCACAACAGCCCACACGTGGAAACAATCTAAGTGTCCAACAATGGATGAATGGATATAGAAATCAAGTGTTTTAACACAAGTACATGTTTGTTCATGCTAAAGATGTTGCTACTTTTCTTGTATTTTAAGAATTAGAATATTAATATGCATCATAGGGCTGACCTCATTTCCCTCTTATGAGAAGGGAACCCCCACATCTTAACAAAAACAGCTTCAAGAGAATCTTCATTAATAATTACATCTGAACAAAATTATAACTAGATAGTAGTTGGTCTTGAATAGTACATTAAATTTTAGCCAAATTTTTAAAAAGAAGAAATTTTCAGAGTAAGAAAAATTTAAGATACCTGAACAACTGTGGATATCTCATTTCCTGATTTTGGAAACAAAGAGGAATAATCTTTGAAAAGCATTTGTATTTGTTCTGAGTCAGCCTCAAGGACAAGGGGTTGTAGACAGCTGCTAAGGGAGTTAATGATGACCATTTGTGGTGGCTGCTTTGTGATTTCAGGGGCCTCTGGGGGAAAAGAAGCTGTGCATGAAAAAGGAAAAGAGCTGCTGTATATGTTTCCACTTAATTCCTTCCCAGACTAAGAGGTCTGTGTAGCCTCTTCTCTGAGAATTGCTGTGATATTGTGATTTATAATAAGAAATATATTCTTGGTCTTTATGCCTGATTCTGGCACAGAGCTCCTAAAACTCTTGGAATTGCCTAAACGATGAGAGTGGCAAAGGCTTCTTTTGTTATGCTAATGAGGTGGCACCTAAGGATGAGGGCTTGTTGCCAGGAAACAACTATATGATTAGACTGTTGGACCTTCTAGTCCCACCATTCCTGCGAGGACGGTGGGGCTGGAGGTTGAATCAGTCATGCCTATGTTTTGAAGCTTCTCCACAAAACCGTAAAAGGCTAGGGCTGGAGGGCTTCTGGGTCAGTAAGCACATGAGACCTCAGGGAGAGCAGCAGTCCTGGAGAGGGCCTGGGAGCTCCGCGCCCCTTCCCACATGCCTTGCGCTGTGCAGCTCTTCATCTGCTGTTCCTGAGTTATATCCTTTTATAATAAATTGATGATCTAGTAAGCAAAATGTTCCTCTGACTTCTGTGAGCCATTCTAGCAAATTAACCAAACCCAAGGAGGAGGTTGTGGGAACTTCTGATTTACAGCCAGTTGGTAAGAAGTACAGGTAAATGCCTGGCCTTTGCAACTGGCATCTGAAGTTGGGGGCAGGGAGTGGTCTTAGAGGACTGAACCCCCAGCTTGTGGAATCTGATGCCGTTTCCTGGTAGCTAGTATCAGAATTGAGTTGAATTGAAGGACAGCCAGCTGGTGTCTTGAGAATTGTTATTGCTGGGGAGACCCCCACCGCTTTGGAAACTGAGTCTCAGAACACCGGAAAGATTGTCTTCTAGGACGTTTTTCCAGTTTGAGACTTCCTCCAACTGGCCAGTGACAGTGGTGGGTAAAAAGTTCCCTGCTCCACAGGGAAGCAAAGGCTTCCAGGTGATGGAGTGCCCACCTTCAGCAGTGCCTGCAGCCACGGGGAATGGAGAAGATCATGGAGGAGACACACCCCATTCGCATCTCGGCTATAGAACAGATTCAGCTCTTGCAGCACAAGCTTCACGATCTGGGAAAGACCTAGTAAAGGGAGAGGGCAGAGGTGGGGTGGCAGGTCGGGGTGGAAAGAAAGGCAGGCATACATTTGAAAGAATGCAGGCAGCTGAGACGTGCCTTAGGGGCTCCTGAGCAGTGAGAGAACACTGGGTTTAAGGCTAAAAGCTCTGGCTTCAAGTCCTATTCTATCACTTACTGCGTGAACTTCAGCAAGTCATCCACCTATCTGAAACCCAGCTTCCTTGTAGTGAATGAGAAGATGCTCACTTTCCCATAGGGCTCTTACTAGCATTAAATGAAATAAGAGACCATAGTTTACAGATGTAAGAGCTCATAAAAGCAGTATTGTTTTCCCCTCCCCATTCTTGCCATACCCAGTCTTTGGTTTATTCCAAAGTTATTTAGCTATTTTGTCGACCCTCCTTCTCTAATTCACACAGAGTTCTATGTCTTCACCTTGTCTGAAAATTCTTATTGAACGTGTCGTTGAAAACTCTAGCTCCCAAAAGGTTTTTAATACAAATCTTTAGGACTCCACCGATTAAAGAGAACAAACATATTTTAGTGAATGCTTGATCTTTTCACAAGTGTTTTTCATAGAAATTCCATTTGTTGCAGTGGCATTTTGAATGTAAACAGTTGTTAAGTCTTACATTTAAATAAAGCATTGTGCGGAAGGAAAAAAAGAGGATCTGAATCCACTATGTCAATTTCTTTCATTCCTGCCTTGAAGCTTACTTAGACTTATCACAAATGGATGTAGTAGGACACTCTAAAGTGTATGACAAATTCCTCATAGGAATTACAATGAGTCGATCCAAATTTCTGCCCCTAAATTTGATCACGTATTTAGAGAGATATTATAAGGTCTTTCTGATCTAGAAAAGGCACACTGGCATACATACCATTCTCCGAATTGGTTGCTGAAGAAAGCTTCATGTCCTTGTCAGGTGGATCTGCTCCTTTGTCTGACTGTATCATTCTTCCTGCCCAAACTTTCAGACAGAACTCAGAACTGGAAGCAGATCAATAAACCACACATACAGCTCAGTCCCGCTGGAGCCACAGCTCTCAGAGCACTGAAATAGTTTCGACAGCATTTATTGAGCAAGTCAGGCACTGTGCTCCACACTGAACAAAACACTCTCACCTTGTAGCACCTCGTCTCTACATTAACCATCACCAGCTGTGTGAAAGAGGAAACTAAATCATGGAACACTCCTCCTACTCCCCGAGTTTTTTAACAAGTGACAAATAATACCAATTATTTTCAAATTATTTTCCACATCTCTGCCTAGCTGATTTTACATTCACTCAGAGCTCAGAAGAATCTCCCTGGCCCGAGTCCACTCAGGTGCCTCACTCCCTCGGAACCCAGACTTCTTCATGGCACTAATCACAATTGCAGAAGTTATGAGTTGCTGCTGAGGCATACTCTTGGAGTTGATTTTCTATATTGCTTTAGGTAGGTTTAGCTTCAAGAGAAACCCAAAATAACAGTGGCTTAACAGGGTAGAAGTTTATGTCTTGCTGTAGGGGAGGAAGAAGTTTTCTTCTACCGTTCTAGGTTCTTTTGGCTGATATATTAATTAAATCACCATAAGATAGAATAACAGGAGAAAATTTAATTATGTACATACAGGAGCCTCATAAGAATATGAGACTCACAGGCAGTCAGGCAGTTGAAGTCTGTATGTCATCCTGAGCTAAGAACCGGGTGAGGGTCTGAGACTTCAAACGGGAGGAGGACAACTTACAGGAAGATGAGCAAATGTTTGGTAAATGGATGTTTGCCCTGCAGTACAGAGACAATGGGACACAGAGAGGAGTCTGATCACCAGGCCCTGCAGAGCTTCCTCCCAGCTTACCCCATTTAACTCATATTCTTTGTAGTTATCTGGTGATAGTTCTCTTCCTGGATCAGGCTCTCTATCCATTTCTTTGAGGCAATTGTGGGAGGGGTAGTAGCTCTTCCGGAGTCTTTGGGGTCTAGACTGACTTCACCTCAAATTAAATCACATGCCAAAGTGGTACTTTTTGGGTGGACTCATTCTGAACCCCTTCATTGCTCATGTAAAACTCCAGAGACAAAGACAGTCCACGGCTAGTAGAGCAGCCTTCCTCCTTGAAGTTCTCAGAGAACGGGCTCCTTCCAGCTCACTGCTCTACCACCCTGGGGTGTGGTGTGTTTCTCATCTTCCTGCCCCAAGATGGTGGCTGGAGCTCCAGCCATGATTTGTACATTCCAGACAGCAGGATGGGGATTAAGAAAGTAAGGACAAAGGAAACATGTTCACTCCTCTTTAAGAAAGTTTCACAAAAGTTGTCCTACACAATGAGAAATCAGTTTATGCTCTGTATAACTTTCAAATGTCCCACTGGACTTTCAAGTTGCTGAAAAAAAAATCCTTATAATTATAAGCCTAAAGCTCAACTTTTTGTTACATATAAACACAAAGTATTTTTGCAGTTTTAATACACACCACATTTTCCGGAATTGAGGAATTTATAGTTTGTCTTGCTTGGACTTGATGAAGTTGTTCACTATTTCAGAAAATCATGTCATCGGTGGTAATGCTGTTCAGAATTTAGGACATCATTACAACACACCACTACCTGTGTCTGTGTCTGTGTGCAAACCTGCTGCATCCCTGGTGGGCTGTTCTTTTATAGGTGTAAGCGTTATTTCATTGCATGTTTCAGTACATTAATAGTCCATGTTTACATACTGAAATATGGTGCCATATCAGCTACATTTAATTTCTCCTTATTACTAGGGCACTATATATATGGTTTTTTTAAAATTGTGTCTAAGTGTCTTAGTGTGTTTCCCCAGAATCAGGCAGAGAACAAGGATCCAACTGAGGTGATTTGTTTGGAAAGTGATCTCAGGAAACACCACTAGAGGTGTGGGGTATTAAGGTAGGCCTGGGGAAAAAAGTGAAAAGGTGTATCGAGCAAGTGGCCACTCTGGGCGCTATGTAGCTTAATCCCATGGGAGAACAAAGGACAATAGAGTCAGGGTATTTATATACCAACGGTTCCAGTCATTGCTGGAGGGTTTTTCCCAGAAAGTATTACTTCTGGCCCTTCCAGACTGTTACCTGCATATTTTCAGATAGCGAGTGCAAGTGCTAGCAGTTGGAATTTGGCCCAGAAGGCAACAAAATTGTAAGGACCCAGGGAATATGGGTAGGGGACCAGCAGCATTTGTTAAAGTAGGATAATAAAGGGTAAATCAAGATCTTTAAAAAAAAGAACACTTTAAATTATTTGTTAAAGACTCGGGTAATGAATCTGATAGGGCTGAGAACCACTGTCTAGAAGCTAGACAGATTGTCGGGTTGAGCCAGGGAGGCTCTAGAAAAAGATCATTTTCATGCTGTCTCTAAATTCCAAGGCAGTGAGAAGAGCAACACAGAAAGCTGTTGTGGAATTTTAGACAACTTTCCAATACGCATTCTTTTCCAGTCATACTGAAGTATTCTAGTTTACTGGATTTTACCAAAACCTGATTATTATGTTTTTGCCTTGCCCACTACCACCTACCCCACCCAGCCCCAGCTGAGTCAGGTTAAACCCTGACTTTTCCCTGTGTTTCAGTTTTTGAGCTTCCATTAAATCATTTAGCACAACATTTGCATATATGATTCATCTTCCTTCCCAGAGGAAAGGTAAGGAATAGAAAAGGGTGACAGAACACCTACTAGACAGACAAAAGTCAGAGAAAGCAGATGGAGCTGACACCAAGTCTTCATATTCAGGCAACTTCTTAAAATGCTACTCAAGGTGGGGGGGGTCTCACAAATCATATGCCCTTGGTCAGGCAGTACAGATTAAACAAACCAACTGCTTTTCGTGCATGGTAAGGTGGACCGGTTTCCTTACATATTTAATGCCCAAATGACAGTGTGCTGGATTAGGTCTATCCGTGCAGAGATGGGCACTAGAGACTGTAGATTCCAAAGATGAATTTATCTTAAGGGAACTTTACAGATAGACTATGATTTCTATAGTATTATTAAAAGAGCTTCTAATTAATCTACAGCCAACTGCAGAGCTACACAGAAAAGTAATTCATATATTCTAAATGGATCATTTTGACTAAAGTTTCTCAGCCATAAAGCATAAGCAGTAATTTTCATCTCCATAACTTAGGTGAATTCTAAAAACTGTGCTTCCCTGGTCACCCTCAAGTTCCTATGAGGAATTTGCTGGGGACTGAATTGTGTCCCTCCCGAATTCCGATGCTGAAGCCCTAACCTGCAAAGTGATGGCATCTGGAGATGGAACTTTTGGATGATAATTAGGTTTAGATGAGCTCATGAGTGTGAAGCCTTCACGATGGTATTATCACCCTCATAAGAGAAACCAGAGCTTGCTGTCTCAGTCTATCTGCCGCGAGAGGCACAATGAGGAGGCTATTCAAGCCAGGAAGAGACCTCACCAGAACCCAGCCATAGCAGTATTCTGATCTCACTTCCAGCCTCCAGAACAATAAGAAATGCCTGTTGTTTAAGCCACCCAATCCCTGGTATTAGCCCAAGCTAAGGCAAAATCTGTAGAAGGAAACCTCAGAAAATGTGTTTCCCTCCTTCTGGGTAGTTAAGAAAACTGTTGCAACTTATTGTCCTCACACCACTTGTGATGGCTTCACAATTCTCTGTGCATTAAACCTGTTTACTGTCTGACTCTATGTGGATCATGTCTACAGAGGGTCTGGAGAGCAGCCACTTTACTCGTCTTGTTCACTGCTGAAGCCTCTGCACCTGTAACAGTAAGCGATCAGTATTCCAGTTGTTTTTGGGAAGGAGAAAAATGTGAGGCCAAGATAAGGAAGTAAAAGGCTGATACTTCCCCAAGGAGATGAAGAGCACCTGGAACATGAGTCCTGAGGTGGGAGGCAGCTAGATTTGAGGCCTGTGCCTCTCTCTGCCTCTTCATCCTGGGTGCATTGACTTCAACCTCTTTCCCTCCCAAACTTTGAAATTAGGCTGACTGAGATCTTAAAGATAATCAAATGAAAACTTCATTTTACAGATAAGGAGTCTGACATTCAAAGGGATATTCAGTATAGTAAAATCAAGTTTTCCTCTTTTGTTGCATAATTAGTACTGAAAGATGCTAGTATCTGGCAAAAAGACTATGGTATCTCTTCCTTGTCTTCCTTTACATGACTTATGGAGTTACTTTGTCAGTTGAGACTTACCTAATCTTTGATGTCTTGAGAACAAGAATTCTTTATTGAGGCTGTGAGTAACTAAATACCCAATGATATGCAATTCTGGACTCATTAAGTAACACAGGAAGGACAGCCAGTTCTTATCATTAACTTAGAAGTTGCATTAGTGTTACTGACTCCTAAGGAAAATGTCCCCTACCCTATTATGTTCATTTTTCAAAATAATCCTTTCTACTAGACAAAGCCTGAAAAAGCACTTGAAAACTTAAGGGGAAATTGCCCATACAAAAATGGCTGGCTTCCTCTGGGTCAAAATACTGTTGATTAGGACTAGGACATATGCTCAGTTTTACTGAGTCTCCATGACAACTCATCATTCCATACCTAAGAAATACTTTCCTGGGAGGATTATGGGAAAAAGATGGCAGTGTAAGAAGGCCAGGCAAAAACCTCCTTCCAAAATCACATAGAACACAAAAATACAGCAAATTCAATTAAACCTGAAACAACCTGAAGACTGCAGAACTGACTACATCTGGGGAAGAAGAGAAAATCCTACAGAAAAGGGTAAAGTGGCAACGCCGGGATCTGGCAGGACCCAAGCCATTCCCCCACCCCAGCCCACAAGAGGGAGGAAGAGGAGCAGAGTGGGGAGGGAATAGAAGCCCAGGACCCTGAACACCTGGCCTTGGAGATTGCGCCAGGAACATGAGCCCACATTGCAGGATGCTCTGGTGATTGGTGGGGCTGGACAACAGAGATGGGCAGAACACCCAGGGAGGCTTGGATCCCGGCCATCTGTGGAGAACAGGCATGCTCTACCAACCCCCCACCCCCAAGAAAAAAAGCAGAGCAGGCAGTTTTAAAGACCTCGCAGCAGTGAGAGGGGTGCCAGAGGGGCAGGAGTGCACACTACTCTCTATTTAGGAGAGAGGTCAGGTGGACAAGACCTCCCCAGCCTGCCCTCAGCCCAACAGGTTGGGAGACTTCTGGAACTTCAGACGCTTCATCCCCCTCACTGGCAACACAGCCTGGAGGCTCCTCCTGCAGGGCACAGCCTGCCTGCCACTGGCAGTTAAATCAGACTTTACCCGCGGGTATGCAGAGGAAGACCATCCCAGCTTTCTCAGTCACATTTTGGGGTAGCCACGGAACTGTGTGCTGGAGCCATCCCTAGAAGCTCTTTCGTCCTGGCAGGCACAAGTCCCTCTCGCCTGCGGCCCTACCATTGCTGCAGGCTGGGTGGAAGGCGGCTCTTCCCATGCAGCTCCAGCAGCACAGCACCAAGGCTCTTCCCTCTGCACACAGCCCCCTTGACCTGGCAGTAGAAGCAGGCATGGCACCCGGGAAGGCAGAGCTTAATGGCCGTATTTTGGCTCAGCCATGTACGTACTGCAGAAGCCAACCCCAAAAGCTCCTTCCTCCCAGCGGGGGCCTGTCCTGCTTCCCTGTGTGCCCGCCATTGGTGCAGGCTGGGTGGGGGTGGCTCTTCCCAAATCACCACCAGTGGCACAGCCTGAGAATTCTCCCTGCTCCTGTGATCAGACAAGGGCCCACACAGCCCACCTGAAATCAGATCACTGCAAGCCAGACAGAAAAGTGCCCCGCCCACTGCACACCAACAGCTGGGGCTCCCGCACAGGAAACTGAGCTTTTGGACACTACACGGCATCTCCTACACAAAGCTATTATCCCTGGGAAACACTAAAAAAAAAACAGAGGCAGAGGAATTTGGTCCAAACAAAACTAGAAGACCAAAACACCAGAAAGAGGGCTGAGTGAAAGTGAAATCACCCATCTTCTTGATAAAGACTTCAAAACAAAAGCCATAAACATGCTCATGGATCTACAGAAAAATATTCAAGATCTCAGGGAGGACCTCAAGAAAAAAATACACCTCCAACTGGAGAATACAGTATCTGAAATGAAAAATACAATAAAAGAAATCACTAGCAGGCTTACACAGGTTGAAGAAGTTGTATGTGATCTGGAATTAGGGAGCAAGAAAACAATGAAGCCAAAACAGAAAAAAGGATTGCCAGGAATGAAAGAATAATGAGAGCCGTGTGACCAATCCAAACAGAACAATATTTGCATTATAGGGGTACTGGAAGAAGAAGAGAGACAAAGCGATAGAAAGTCTCTTTGAGGAAATAATTATTGAAAACTTCCCCAATCTGGGGAAAGACATAGACACTCAGATCATGGAAGTGCAGAGATCTCCTAACAAAAGGAACCCTAGGAAGACAACACTAAGATATATAGTAATTGAAATGACAAATATCAAGGAAAAGGAGAGTATTAAAAGAAACCAGACAAGTTCACTTATAAAGGAAACCTGATCAGGCTATCAGCAGACTTCTCAACAGAAACTTTACAGGCCAGAAGGGAATGGCATGATATATTTAATGTAATTATAGAGAATGGCCTCCAACCAAGAATAATCAACACAGAAAGATTATCATTAAAAATTGTTTTATTTTGCTATTGTTAATCTACAATTACATGTGCAACATTATGGTTACTAAACTCCCACTTCATCAAGCCCCCCCACATACCCCATTACAGTCACTGTCCATCAGCGTAGTGAGATGCTGTAGAATCGCTACTTGTCTTCTCTGAGTTGTACAGGCCTCCCCGTGCCCCAGCCCTACATTAGTCTGCTAATCGCAATGCCCCTTTTTCCCCCTTGTCCCTCCCTCCCCTCCCGTCCTCCCCAGTCCCTTTCCTCTTGGAAATGTTAGTCCATTCTTGGGTTCTGTGAGAATGCTGCTGTTTTGTTCCTTCAGTTTTTTTCTTTGTTCTTGTATTCCACAGATGAGTGAAATCATATGACAATTGTCTTTTTCAGCCTGGCTTATTTCACTGAGCATAATACCCTCTAGCTCCATCCATGTTGTTGCAAATGGTAGGATTTGTTTTCTTCTTATGACTGAATAATATTCCATTGTGTATATGTACCACATCTTCTTTATCCATTCATCTACTGATGGTCACTTAAGTTGCTTCCATTTCTTGGCTACTGTAAATAGTGCTGCGATAAACATAGGAGTGCATATGTCTTTTTGATACTGGGCTGCTGCATTCTTAGGGTAAATTCCTAGGAGTGGGATTCCTGGGTCAAATGGTATTTCTATTTTGAGTTTTTTGAGGAACCTCCATACTGCTTTCCACAACAGTTGAACTAATTTGCATTCCCACCAGTAGTGTAGGAGGGTTCCCCTTTCTCCACATCCTTGCCAACATTTGTTGTTGTTTGTGTTTTGGATGTTGGCTATCCTTACTGGTGTGAGGTGATATCTCACTGTGGTTTTAATTTGCGTTTCTCTGATGATTAGCAATGTGGAGCATCTTTTCATGTGCCTGTTGCCATCTGAGTTTCTTCTTTGGAGAAGTGTCAATTCAGATCCTCTGCCCATTTTTTAATTGGATTATTTGCTTTTTGTTTGTTGAGGCATGTAAGTTCTTTATATATTTTGGATGTCAACCCCTTATCAGGTATGTCATTTATGAATATATTCTCCGATACTGTAGGACGTCTTTTTGTTCTACTGATGGTGTCCTTTGCTGTACAGAAGCTTTTCAGCTTGATATAGTCCCACTTGTTCATTTTTGCTTTTGTTTCCCTTGCTTGGGGAGATATGTTCATGAAGAAGTTGTTCATGTTTATGTCCAAGAGATTTTTGCCTATGTTTTTTTCTAAGAGTTTTATGGTTTCATGACTTAATTCAGGTCTTTGATCTATTTTGAGTTTACTTTTGTGTATGGGGTTAGATAGTAATCCAGTTTCATTCTCTTACATGTAGCTGTCCAGTTTTGCCAACACCAGCTGTTGAAGAGGCTGTCATTTCCCCATTGTATGTCCATGGCTCCTTCATCATATATTAATTGACTGTATATGTTTGGGTTAATGTCTGGACTTTCTATTCTGTGCCACTGGTCTGTGGGTCTGTTCTTGTGCCAGTACCAAATTGTCTTGATTACTGTGGCTTTGTAGTAGAGCTTGAAGTTTGGGAGCATAATTCCCCGTTTTATTCCTCCTTCTCAGGATTGCTTTGGCTATTCGGGGCCTTTTGTGGTTCCATATGAATTTTAGTATTATTTGTTCCAGTTCATTGAAGAATGCTGTTGGTATTTTGACAGGGATTGTGTTGAATCTGTAGATTGCTTTAGGTAGTATAGCCATTTTGACAATATTCTTCCTAGCCAAGAGCCTGGGATGAATTTCCATTTGTTAGTGTCCTCTTTAATTTCTCTTAGGAGTGTCTTGTAGTTTTCAGGGCATAGGCCTTTCACTTCCTTTGTTAGGTTTATTCCTAGGTATTTTATTCTTTTGGATGCAATTGTGAATGGAATTGTTTTCCTGATATCTCTTTCTGTTAGCTCATCATTAGTGTATAGGAAAGCAACAGATTTTTGTGTGTTGATTTTGTATCCTGCAACTTTGCTGAATTCAGATATTAGTTCTAGTAGTTCTGGAGTGGAATCTTTAGGGTTTTTAATGTACAATATCATGTCATCTGCAAAGGGTGACAATTTGACTTCTTCTTCACCAATCTGGATGTCTTGTATTTCTTTGGTATGTCTGATTGCTGTAGCTAGGACCTCCAGTACTATGGTGAATAAGAGTGGGTAGAGTGGGCATCCCTGTCTTGTTCCCGGTCTTAGGTGAAAAGCTTTCAGCTTCTCGCTGTTAAGTATGATGTTGGCTGTGGGTTTGTCATATATGGCCTTTATGATGTTGAGGTACTTGCCGTCTATACCCATTTTGTTGAGAGTTTTAATCATGAATGGATGCTGAATTTTGTCAAATGCTTTTTCAGCATCAATGGAGATGATCATGTGGTTTTGTTCTTCATTTCGTTGATGTGGTGGATGATGTTGATAGATTTTCGAATGTTGTAGCATCCTTGCATCCCTGGGATGAATCCCACTTGATCACGGTGTATGGTCCTCTTGATGTATTTTTGAATTCAGTTTGCTAATATTTTGTTGAGTATTTTTGCATTTACATTCATCAGGGATATTGGTCTGCAATTTTCTTTTTTGGTGAGGTCTTTGCCCGATTTTGGTATTAGAGTGATGCTGGCTTCATAGAATGAGTTTGAAAGTATTCCCTCCTCTTCTGTTTTTTGGAAAACTTTAAGGAGAATGGGTGTTATTGGGTCTTGCTTTTTAGTCCATTCAGTAACTCTGTCTTTTGATTGGTGCATTCAGTCCATTTACATTTAGGGTCATTATCGATAGATATGTACTTATTGCCATTGCTGGCTTTTAGATTCGTGATTAGCAAACGTTCAAAGGTAGCTTCTTTACTGTCTAACAGTGTAACTCATCTCTCTTATTAAGCTATTATATACATAGTCTGGTGATTCTTTATTTCTCTGCCTTCTTATTCTTCCTCCTCCATTGTTTATATATTAGGTGTTTTATTCCGTACTCTTTTACATTCCTTTGACTGTTTTTGTGGATAGTTGATTTTATTTTTTGCCTTCAGTTAGTATTTGGATGGTCTGCTTTCTTTGCTATGATTTTAGTTTCTCTGGTGACATCTTTTTAGCCTTAGGAGTGCTTCCATCTAGAGCAGTCCCTTTAAGATATCCTGTAGAGGTGGTTTGTGGGAGGCAAATTCCCTCAACTTTCACTTGTCTGGGAATTGTTTAATCCCTCCCTCAAATTTAAATGATAATCGTGCTGGATACTGTATTCTTGGTTCGAGGCCCTTCTGTTTCATTACGTTAAATATATCATGGCATTCTCTTCTGGCCTGTAATGTTTCTGTTGAGAAGTCTGATGATAGCCTGATGGGTTTTCCTTTGTAAGTGATCTTTTTTCTCTCTCTGGCTGCCTTTAATACTCTGTCCTTGTCTTTGATCTTTGCCATTTTAATTATTATGTATCTTGGTGTTGTCCTCCTTGGGTCCCTTGTGTTGGGAGATCTGTGGGCTTCCATGGTCTGAGAAACTATTGCCTTTCCCAGCTTGGGGATTTCTCCTCAATTATGTCTTCAAAGACACTTTCTATTCTCTCTTCTTCTTCTTCTGGTACTCCTATAATGCGAATATTGTTCTGTTTGGATTGGTCACACAGTTCTTTTAATATTCTTTCATTCCTATAGATCCTTTTATCTCTCTCTGCCTCAGCTTCTCTGTACTCCTGTTCTCTGATTTCTATTCCATTAACAGTCTCTTGCACCTTGTCCAGTCTGCTGTTCAGCCTGTCAATCGATTGTTTCATTTCTGTAATCTCCCCCATGGTTTCTTCCCTTAGCTCCTGCACATTTCTCTGCAGGTCCATCAGCATGGTTATGACTTTTATTCTGAATTCTTTTTCAGGAATATTGTTTAAATCTATCACACCAGGGTCTCTCTCTGGGGTTGTCTGGGTGATCTTTGACTGGGCCATATTTTTCTGTGTTTTCATGGCAATAGAAGTGGTTGCAGGCAGGTGGCACGTGTGTCAGCTGAGAGAACAAAGTCTCTTCCTGCTTGTTGTTCTCCTTGCCCTTCTCTGCAGCCTGTGCTCATTACCTGCACTCTGGGATAATCCGCTGAGCTGCCATGTGTGGGGCCGACCTCAGGCTAGCCTAGAGCACTGCGGGGATTTGCAGCCATGCCGAGTGTGTTCTGTGCCCCTTGGTGCCTTCTGGACCTTGCTCTGGCTTCCATGGCCCTTCCTGGTTAGCTGTTTGCCCTCCGGGGGGAGACTCTGTGTGGTTGGTGTGGGCGGGGCTGCTTTCCCCGTTCTGCAGCTGTGGTGGATCCACCGGATCGTTTGCAACACCGGCCGGGGAACAAATGGCAGGCTTCTTATCGCTATGAGGGTCTTCGGGGGGGCTGCTTTACCCAGCAGCCAGTTAGGGGGCCTGAAATTCCTCAGGATTCCCAGCCTGCTGGGCTGACTTTGCTGGGACAATTTTGTTCTGCTGTTGGGCCCTTGTCTCTTTAAGACTTTTAAAAAAGCGCCAGCTTTTCTTTTGACCCAGGGGTGCCCGCTGTGGGGACCCGCCCACAGTCTCTGTCTTGGATCCTGCCCTTCTGTTTCTCTAATCTCCAGTACACCATGCGATGTGTGTCTGTGCTCCTGATGCAGATCACCAGGGCTAGTTATTTAGCAGTCCTGTGCTTCCACTTCCTCCCCACTCTGATCTTTTCCTCCCATCCTTGAGCTGGGGTGGGGGAGTGCTCGGGTCCCACCGGGTTGTGGCTTTGTATCTTACCCGCTTCGTGTGGCACTGAGTTCTTGCAAATGTAGCTGTAGCCTGGCTGTTGTACTGTATCTTCTGGTCTCTCTTTTAGGAATAGTTGTATTTATTGTATATGGTTTTGGGTGGAGATTTCAGCCGCCCTGCTCACACTGCCATCTTTGACACCCCCCCTCTCAGTTATCACTTAAATTTGAAGCAGAGATTAAACAATTGTCAGATAAAAGTTGAAGGAATTCACCACCACTAAGCCAGCCCTATAGGATATATTAAAGAGACTGCTCTAGATTCAAATGTTCCTAAGGCTAAATAGCTGTCACCAGAGAAAATAAACCCATAGTAAAGGTAGTAGAAAAATTAACTACCAAGCAAGTACAAAATTAAATCAACTAACAATATCAGTCAAGGAATACACAAAAAGTGCAGAATATGACACCTAATATATACAGTGTGGAGGAGGAAAAAGGAGGGGGAAGTACTTTAGATTGAAATAGTGTAATCAGCAATTTAAGATACACTGTTAGAAAGTAGGGAAGCTATTCTTGAACCTTTGGTAACCACAAATCTAAAGCCTACAAGGGCAATAAGCACATATCTATCAATTATCACCTTAAATTTAAATGGACTGAATGCACCAATCAAAAGACATAGAGTGGCAGAATGGATAAAAAGAACAAGAACAATCTATATGCTGCCTATAAGAGATTCATTTCAGACCCAAAGACATACAGACTAAAATTGAAGGGATGGAAAAAGGTATTTCAAGCAAATAATAGGGAGAGAAAAGCAGTAGTATTATATCAGGAAAAATAGATTTCATAACAAAGTAACAAGAGACAAGCACATTACATAATGATAAAGGGGTCACTCCAACAAGAGGATATAAAAATTAGAAACATCTATATTTATAAGTGCGTTTAGCACCCAATATAGGAGCACCTAAATACATAAAACAAATACTAACAGAATTAAAGGGAAAAAGACTGCAACACATTCATTTTCGGAGATTTTAACATACCACTCACACCAATAGACTGATTAACCAGACAGAAAATAAGTAAGGAAACAAAAGCACTGAATAATACATTAGAACAGATGGACCTAAAAGACACCTACATAACACTCCACCCAAAAGCAGCAGAATACATATTCTTCTCAAGTGTATATGGAACATTTTCCAGAATAGATCACATACTAGGCCACAAAAAGAGCCTCAGTAAGTTAAGAAAGATGGAAATTATATCAAGCAGCTTCTCAGACCACAGTGGTATGAAACTAGAAATAAATTACACAAAGAAATTTAAAAAGCCTACAAACACATGGAGGCTTAACAACATGTGCCTATATAATTAATGGATCAATGACCAAATTAAAACAGAGATCAAGCAATATATGGAGACAAATGAAAACAACAACTCAACAGCCCAAAACTTGTGGGATGCAGCAAAGGCAGTTCTTAGAGGAAAATACATAGTAATACAGCCTACTTTAAGATAAAAGAACAATCCCAAATAAACAGTCTAAACTCACAATTTAAGAAACTAGAAAAAGAATGAATGAAATACAAAGGCTGTAAGAAGGCTATAACAAAGATCAGAGCATAAATAAATAAAATTGAGAAGAATAAAACAATAGCAAGACTCATTTAAACCAGGAGCTGGTTGAGAAAATAAACAAAATAGATAACCCCCTAGCCAGATTTACAAGGAAAAAGAGATGTACACACATGAACAGAATCAGAAACAAAAAAGGAATAATCAGAGTGGACAGACATAAATACAAAGAATTATTAGAGAATACTATGAAAAATTATATG
This sequence comes from Smutsia gigantea, assembly GCA_032199065.1. Taxonomy (NCBI): domain Eukaryota; kingdom Metazoa; phylum Chordata; class Mammalia; order Pholidota; family Manidae; genus Smutsia; species Smutsia gigantea. The sequence continues at coordinate 37,177 of JAVSCE010020339.1, read as the reverse complement.
CCAATAAATTGGACAACCAAGAAGAAATGGAAAACTTTCTAGAAAAATAAAACCTTCCAAGACTGACCCAAGAAGAAACAGAAAATCTGAACAGACCAATTACCAGCAATGAAATTGAATTAGTAATCAAAAAACTACCTAAGAATAAAATCCCTGGTGCAGATGGCTTCAAGCCTGAATTTTATCAAACATTTAAGAAGAGCTAATACCCATCCTCCTCAAAATTTTCCAAAAAGTAGAAGAGGAGGGAATACTTCTAAACTCATTCTATGACACCAGCATCACTCTAATACCAAAAACAGACAAAGACACCACAAAAAAAGAAAATTACAGACCAACGTCCTTGATGAACATCAACAAACAAATCCTCAACAAAATTATTAGCGAACTGAATTAAAAAATACAACAAAAACATCATCCATCATAACCAAGTGGGATTTATTCCAGGGATGCAAGGATGGTACAATATTTGAAAAATCCATCAACATCATACATCACATCAACCAAAAGAAAAGAACAAAAACCAGATGATCATCTCAATAGATGTTGAAAAAGCAGTTGATAAAATCAACCTCCATGCATGATAAAAACTCTTTAACAAAATGGGTATAGAGGGTATATACTGCAACATAATAAAGGCCATATATGACAACCCAAAGCCAACATCATACTTAACAACAAAAAGCTGAAAGCTTTTCCTCTAAGATTGGGAACAAGACAAGGATGCCCACTCTCACCACTTTTTCAACACAGTACTGGGGGTCCTAGCCACGGCAATCAGACAACACAAATAAGTAAAAGGCATTCAAATTGGTAAGGACATTAAAATGTCACTGTTTGCGGATGACATATTATACATAGAAAACCCTAAAGACTCTGCTAAGAAACTGTTAGAATAACTGACTTCAGCAAGGTTGAAGGATACAAAATTAATACACAGAATTTTGTTGCATTTCTATATACTAACTGAATTAGCAGAAGGAGAAATCAGGAAACAACTCCATTTACAATTGCATCAAAAAGAATAAAATACCTAGGAATAAACCTATCCAAGGAGGTGAATGACCTTGACTGAAACTACAAGACACTCATGAAATTAAAGAAGACACCAATAAATGTAAAGCTATCCAATGCTCACGGATAGGAGGAATTAATATTGTCAAAATGGTCACCCTGCCTAAAGCAACCTACAGATTCAATGCAATCTCCATGAAAATACCAACAGCATTCTCAAAAGTTATAAAATGCATATGGAATTTCACAAGACCCAAATAGCCAAATCAACCCTGAAAAAGAAGAGAAAAGCTAAGGAGATTACGATCCCTGACATCAAGCTCTACTACAAAGCCACAGTAATCAAAACAATTTGGTACTGGCACAAGAACAAACCCATAAATCAATGGAACAGAATAGAGAGCCCAGATATAAACCCACACATATATGGTTAATTAATATATGATAAAGGAGCCATGAATATACAATGTGTAAAAGGTTCTTCAACAACTGGTATTGGGAAAACTACATGTAAGACAGTGAAACTGGATTACTGTCTAACTCCATACACAAAAGTAAACTCGAAATGGATCAAAGACCTGAATGTAAGTTATGAAGCCATAAAACTCTTAGAAGAGAACATAGATAAAAGTCCCTTAAATATAAACATGAGCAACATGTTCCTGAACGTATCTCTTTGGGCAAGGGAAACAAAATAAAAAATAAACAAGTGGGAATACATCAAACTAAAGAGCTTCTTTACAGCAAAGGACACCATCAGAACAAAAAGGCATCCTACAGTATGGGAGAATATATTTGTCAATGATTTATCTGTTAACATCCAAATATATAAAGAACTCATACACCTCAACACCCAAAAAACAAATAACATAATTAAAAAATGGGCAGGAGACTTCCAGGAAGTTGGGGGCGTGAGGAGGGCGGCGGAAATCTCCTCCCAAAACCAAATATATTTATGAAAATACAGCAAATACAACTATTCCTAAAAGAGAGACCAGAAGATACAGGACAACACCAGCCTGCAGCTACACCTGAGAGGACTCGGCACCCCGCGAGGCAGGTAAGATACGGAGTCGCGACCTGGCGGGCCCTGAACACTCTGCCACCCCAGCGCACCACACCAGTGGGAGGAGAGGATTCAGGGCGGGGAGAGAGTGGAACCACAGGCCCACCAAATAACCAGTCCGGGTGATCAGTGCCGGGAGCACTGACACACTTTGCGCGGTGTATCAGAGATTGGAGAGACAGAGTTGCAGATTCCAAGACTGCAGGTCCACCCAGCCAGTTCCCCAGGACAAAAGAAAAGCGCATGCTTTTTTAGGGGTCTTAAAGAGACAGGGCCCCAATGGGAGAGCAGGATCGTCCTAGCGAACTCAGCCAAGCAGGCTGGGAGTCCTGGGGAATTTCGGCCCCTTGGACGGTGGCTGGGAAAAGTAGTCGTATGGAGACTTCCCACAGAAATCAGCAGCCTCCCATTCATTCCCTCCCCCGCCAGAGTCACAAAGGGCCTGGTGGAGCAGTGTGCCTGCGGAATAGTGAAGCAGCAGCACCACCTGCAGGATTGTCACAAAAACTACACCCGGCAGGATTTTTTTTTTTCTCTTTTTTCCCTTTCTCCTTTTTTTCTTTTTCTGACCACTTCTACCGCCATGAAAAGACAGGAATATGGTACAAACAAAGCTCACCCAGAAAACCCCAGAGAGGGAGCCTGATGGGATAGACATGCACAATTTTCCAGAAAAAGAATTCAGAAAAAAAGTCATAACCATACTGATGGATCTACAGAGAAATATGCAAGAGCTAAGGGAGGAAGTGAGGGAAGTGAGGAAAGACAATGCAGAGATGAGACAAGCGATCGACGGGCGTAGCAGCAGACTGGAGGAGATGTAAGAGACTGTTAATGGAATAGAAATCAGAGAACAGGAATACAGAGAAGCTGAGGCAGAGAGAGAACAAGGATCTCTAGTAATGAAGAATTTAAAGAGAACCGATCCAAATGGAACAATATTTGCATTATAGGAATACCAGAGGAAGAAGACACAGAAAAAGGAATAGAAAGTGTCTTTGAACAAATAATTGCTGAAAACTTCCCCAAGCAGGGGAAGGAAACAGTCTCTCAAACCATGGAAGCCTACAGATCTCCCAACACAAGGGACCCAAGGAAGACAACACCAAGACACATAATAATTAAAATGGCAAAGATCAAAGATAAGGGCAGAGCATTACAGGCAGCCAGAGAGAGAAAAAATATCACCTAAAAAGGAAAATTCATCAGCCTATCATCAGACTTCTCAAAAGAAAAGTTACAGGCCAGTAGAGAATGGCATGATATATTTAACGTAATGAAACAGAAGGGCCTTGAACCAAGAATACTGTATCCAGCACGATTATCATTTAAATTTAAGGGAGGGATTAAACAATTTCCAGACAAGCAGAAGCTGAGGGAATTTGCCTCCCATAAACCACCTCTTCAGGATATCTTAAAGGGATTGCTCTAGATGGAAGCACTCCTAAGGCTAAAAAGAGGTCACCAGAGAAAAAAAAATCATAGCAAAGAAAGCAGACCATCCAAATACTAAATAAAGGCAAAGAATAAAAGACCTAGTATATAAAGAAGGGAGAAGGAAGAATAAGAAGGGAGAGAAATAAAGAATCATCAGACTGTCTTTAAAATAACTTAAAAAGAAAGTTAACTTAGACTGTTAGATGGTAGAGCAGCTTACCCTTGAACCTTTGGTAACCACGAATCTAAAGCCAGCAATGGCAATAGGTACATATCTATCGATAATCATAATAAATGTCAATGGACTGAAGGCAACAATCAAAAGACACAGAGTAACAGAATAGATAAAAAAGCAAGACACATCTATATGCTGCTTACAGGATGCTCACCTCAAACCCATAGATAGACACAGACTAAAGGTGAAGGGATGGAAAAAGATATTTCATACAAACAACAAAGAGAAAAAAGCAGGTGCTGCAGTACTTGTATCAGACAAAATAGACTTCAAAACGAAGAAAGTAGCAAGAGACAAAGAAGGATACTACATAATGATAAAGGGGTCAGTCCAACAAGAGGATATAATCATTTAAAATATATATGCACCCAACACAGGAGCACCGGCATATGTGAAACAAATAATAACAGAATTAAAGGAGGAAATAGAAAGCAATGCAGTCATTGTAGTTTTGAACACACAACTCACACCAAAGGACAGATCAACCAGACAAAATAAGTAAAGACGCATAGGCGCTGAACACCACACTAGAACAGATGGACCTAACAGACATCTACAGAACTCTACACCCAAAAGCAACAGGATACATATTCTTCTCAAGTGCACGTGGAACATTTTCCAGAATAGACCACATACTAGGCCACAAAAAGAACCTCAGTAAATTCAAAAATATTGAAATCCTACCAACCAACTTCTCAGATCACCAAGGTATAAAACTAGAAATAAATTTTAGAAAGAAATCAAAAAGGCTCACAAATACATGGAGACTTAACAACATTCTCCTAATTAATCAATGGTTAACGACCAAATCAAAACAGAAATCAAAGAATATATAGAGACTAATAACAACAACACAAAGCCACAACTTCTACGGGACGCAGCAAAGGCAGTTCTAAGAGGAAAGTATATTGCAATGCAGGCCTATTTAAAGAAGGAAGAACATTCCGAAATGAATAGTCTAAAGACACAATTACTGAAATTGGAAAAAGAAGAACAAATGAGGCCCAAAGTCACCAGAAGGAGGGACATAATAAATATCAGAGAAGAAATAAATAAAATTGAGAAGAATAAAACAATAGAAAAAAATCAATGAAACCAAGACCTGGTTCTTTGAAAAAATAAACAAAATAGATAAACCCCTAGCCAGAGTCATTAAGAGAAAAAGAGAATCTACACACATAAACAGAAACAGAAATGAGAAAGGGAAAATAATGACAGACCCCACAGAAATACAAAGAATTATAAGAGAATATTATGAGATTCTATATGCCAACAAGCTGGAAAACCTAGAAGAAATGGACAACTTCTCAGAAAAATACAACCTTCCAAGACTGACCAAGCAAGAAACAGAAAAACTAAACAGACCAATCACCAGCAACGATATTGAATCGGTAATCAAAAAACTACCCAAGAACAAAACCCTCGGACCAGATGGATTCACCTCTGAATTCTACCAGACATATAGAGAAGAAATAACATCCATTCTCCTTAAAGTTTTCCAAAAAATAGAACAGGAGGGAATACTTCTAAGCTGATTCTATGAAGCCAGCATCACTCTAATATCAAAACCAGGCAAAGACCCCACCAAAAAAGAAAACTACAGACCAATATCCCTGATGAACGTAGACGCAAAAACACTCAACAAAATATTAGCAAATTGAATTCAAAAATACTTCAAGAGGATCAAAGACCATGATAAAGTGGGATTCATCCCCGGGATGCAAGGATGGTACAATAATCGAAAATCCGTCAACATCATCCACCACATCAAATAAAAGAAGAACAAAAACCACATGATCATCTCCATAGATGTTGAAAAAGCATTTGACAAAATTCAGCATCCATTCATGATGAAAACTCTCAACAAAATGGGTATAGACGGCAAGTACCTCAACATCATAAAGGCCATATATGACAAACCCACAGCTAACATCATACTTAACAGCGAGAAGCTGAAAGCTCTTCATCTAAGATCGGAAACAAGACAGGGATGCCCACTCTATCCACTGTTATTCAACATAGTACTGGAGGTCCTAGCCATGGCAATCAGACAAAACAAAGAAAAAGAAGGCATCCAGATTGGTAAAGAAGAAGTCAAATTGTCACTATTTGCAGATGACATGATATTGTACATAAAAAACCCTAAAGACTCCACTCCAAAACTACTAGAACTAATATATGAATTCAGCAAAGTTGCAGGATACAAAATTAACACACAGAAATCTGTTGCTTTCCTATACACTAACGATGAACTAACAGAAAGAGAAATCAGAAAAACAATTCCATTCACAATTGCATCAAAAAGAATAAAATACCTAGGAATAAACCTAATAAAGGAAGTGAAAGACCTATACCCTAAAAACTACAAGACACTCCTAAGAGAAATTAAAGAGAACACTAACAAATTGAAATTCATCCCATGCTCTTGGCGAGGTAGAATAAATATTGTTAAAATGGCTATACTACGTAAAGCAATCTACAGATTCAATGCAATCCCTATCAAAATACCAACAGCTTTCTTCAATGAACTGGAACAAATAATTCTAAAATTCATATGGAACTACAAAAGACCCCGAATAGCCAAAGCAATCCTGAGAAGGAGGAATAAAACGGGGAATTACGCTCTCTGACTTCAAGCTCTACTACAAAGCCACAGTAATAAAGACAATTTGGTATTGGCACAAAAACAGACCCACAGACCAGTGGAACAGAATAGAAAAATCCCAACGTTAACCCAAACACATACAGTCAATTAATATTTGATAAAGGAGCCTTGGATATACAATGGGGAGATGACAGCCTCTTCAGCAGCTGGTGTTGGATAAACTGGACAGCTACATGTAAGAGAATGAAACTGGACTACTGTCTAACCCCATACACAAAGGTAAACTCAAAATGGATCAAATACCTGAATGTAAGTCATGAAACCATAAAACTCTTAGAAAAAAACATAGGCAAAAATCTCTTGGACATAAACATGAGCGACTTCTTCATGAACATATCTCCCCAGGCAAGGGAAGCAAAAGCAAAAATGAACAAGTGGGACTATATCAAGCTGGAAAGCTTCTGTACAGCAAAGGACGCCAAAAGTAGAACAAAAAGACAACCTACAGTATGGGAGAATATATTCATAAAAAACGTATCTGATAAAGCATTGACATCCAAAATATATAAAGAACTCACACACCCCAACAAACAAAAAGCAAATAATCCAATTAAGAAATGGGCAGAGGACATGAATAGACACTTCTCCAAAGACGAAATTCAGATGGCCAAGAGGCACATGAAAAGATGCTCCACATCGCTAATCATCAGAGAAATGCAGATTAAAACCACAATGAGATATCACCTCAAAGCAGTGAAGATGGCCAACATCCAAAACACAAACAACAACCAATGTTGGCGAGGATGTGGAGAAAAGGGATCCCTCCTACCCTGCTGGTGAGACTGCAAATTAGTTCAAACATTGTGGAAAGCAGTATGGAGGTTCCTCAAAAAACTCAAAATAGAAATACCATTTGACCCAGGAATCCCACTCCTAGGAATTTACCCTAAGAATGCAGCAGCCGAGACTTCCGGGAAGATGGTGGCATGAGCAGGGTGGCAGAAATCTCCTCCCAACACTATATTTATCTACGAAAACACAGAAAATACATCTATCCCTAAAAGACAGACAGAATACACAGATACGGAGCTGCGACCCGGCGGGACCCGAGCACTCCTCCACCCCAGCGCACTGGTGGGAGGAGAGGATTCAGAGCCGGGAGGGAGTGGAAGTACAGCCCGCAAGTAGCCAGCCACGGTGATATGCGCGGGGAGCGCTGACCCACATTGCGCAGTGCAGCGGACATTGGAGAGACAAAGGGGCAGGATTTGCGCAGGGAACGCGCCAGGGTGCTTTCAGCCGGCTCCTGGGAAGGAAAAAAAAAAAAGAGCGCGCGCGTTCTTCAGCGTTCTTAAAGAGACTGGAGCCCAGTGGAGGAGCCGGATCACCCCAGCACACACAGCCCAGCAGGCTGGGAGTGCTGGGGAGTTTCAGACGCCTTAGCTGGCGACTGGGGAAGCTTAGCCACACTTACACTTCTCACTGAGATCAACAGCCTCCTATTCGTTCCCACCACTGCCAGAGTGATAAAGTGCCCTGCAGAATAGTGGGGCAATAGCGCCACCTACAGCATTCCCAGAGAATCTACTCCCGGTGGGCGTTTTGTTTTTGTTTTTTGTTTTTTCTTTTCTTTCTTTCTTTCTTTCTTTTTTTCTTTTTAAATCTTAAAGAGCCCAGCTGACTTACGTGGCAACTACCAGTGACCAATTCTATAGCCATGAAAAGACAGAAGAATATGGTTCAGACCAAAATCAACCAGACAACCCCAGAGAGGGAGCCTGAAGGGATGGAAATGCACAGTCTTCCTGAAAAAGAATTCAGAATAAAAGTCATAACCATGCTGATGGACCTACAGAGAAATGTGCAAGAGCTGAGGGAGGAAGTGAGGGAAGTGAGGAAAGACAATGCAGAAATCAGACAAGCGATCGATGGGCTTAACAGCAGAATGGATGAGATGCAAGAGACTGTTAATGGAATAGAAATCAGAGAACAGGAATACAGAGCAGCTGAGGCAGAGAGAGATAAAAGGATTTCTAGGAATGAAAGAATATTAAGAGAACTGTGTGACCAGTCCAAACGGAACAATATTCGCATTATAGGAGTACCAGAGGAAGAAGAGAGAGAAAAAGGGATAGAAAGTGTCTTTGAAGAAATAATTGCTGAAAACTTTCCCTCGCTGGGGAAGGAAGTAGTCTCGCAGTCCACCGAAGCTCATAGATCTCCAAACACAAGGGACCCAAGGAAGACAACACCAAGACACATAATAATTAAGATGGCAAAGATCAAAGAGAAAGACAGGGTATTAAAGGCAGCTAGAGAGAGAAAAAAGATCACCTACAAAGGAAAACCCATCAGACTATCATCAGACTTCTCAACAGAAACATTACAGGCCAGAAGAGAATGGCATGATATATTTAACGTTATGAAACAGAAGGGCCTCGAACCAAGAATATTGTACCCAGCACGATTATCATTTAAATATGATGGAGGGATTAAACAATTTCCAGATAAACGAAAGTTGAGAGAGTTTGCCTCTCATAAACCACCACTACAGGATATCTTAAATGCACTGCTCTAGACGGAAGCACACCTAAGGCTAAAAAGATGTCACCTGAGAAAATAAAATCACAGCAAAGAAAGCAGACCATCCAAATACTAACTAAAGGCAAATAATAAAACACCTAGTATAGAAAGAATGGAGGAGGAGGAATAAGAAGGGAGAGAAATAAAGAAACATCAGACAGTGTTTACAATTACTTAACAAGAAAGTTTAGATTGTTAGATAGTAAAGAAGCAACCCTTGAACCCTTGGTAACCACGAATCTAAAGCCAGCAATGGCAATAAGTACATACCTATCAATAATCACCCTAAATGTAAATGGACTGAATGCACCAATCAAAAGACACAGAGTAACAGAATGGATAAAAAAGCAAGACCCATCTATATGCTGCCTACAAGAAACTCACCTCAAATCCAAAGATATACACAGACGAAAAGTGAAGGGATGGAAAAAGATATTTCATGCAAACAACAAAGAGAAAAAAGCAGGTGTTGCAGTACTTGTATCAGACAAAATAGACTTCAAAACGAAGAAAGTAGCAAGAGATAAAGAAGGACATTACATAATGATAAAGGGGTCAGTCCAACAAGAAGATATAACCATTATAAATATATATGCACCCAACACAGGAGCGCCAGCATATGTGAGACAAATACTAATAGAATTAAAGGAGGAAATAGACAACAATGCATTCATTTTAGGAGACTTCAACACACCACTCACTCCAGAGGACAGATCAACCAGACAGAAAATAAGTAAAGACACAGAGGCACTGAACAACACACGAGAACAGATGGATCTAACAGACATCTACAGAACTCTACACCCAAAAGCAACAGGATACACATTCTTCTCAAGTGCACATGGAACATTTTCCACAATAACCACATACTGGGCCACAAAAAGAACCTCAGTAATTTCAAAAATATTGAAATCCTACCAACCAACTTCTCAGATCACCAAGGTATAAAACTAGAAATAAATTTTAGAAAGAAATCAGAAAGGCTCACAAATACATGGAGACTTAACAACATGCTCCTAATTAATCAATGGGTTAACGACCATATCAAAACAGAAATCAAAGAATATATGGAGACTAATGACAACAACAACACAAAGCCACAACTTCTGTGGGACGCAGCAAAGGCAGTTCTAAGAGGAAAGTATATTGCAATCCAGGCCTATTTAAAGAAGGAAGAACATTCCCAAATGAATAGTCTAAAGACACAATTACTGAACTTGGAAAAAGAGGAACAAATGAGGCCCAAAGTCACCAGAAGGAGGGACATAATAAAGATTAGAGAAGAAATAAATAAATTGAGAAGAATAAAACAATAGAAAAAATCAGTGAAACCAAGAGCTGGTTCTTTGAAAAAAATAAACAAAATAGATAAACCTCTAGCCAGACTCATTAAGAGAAAAAGAGAATCTACACACATAAACACAATCAGAAATGAGAAAGGAAAAATCCCGAGAGACCCCACAGAAATACAAAGAACCATAAGAGAATATTATGCGAATCTATATGCTAACAAGCTGGAAAACATAGAAGAAATGGACAACTTCTTAGAAAAATACAACCTTCCAAGACTGACCAAGCAAGAAACAGAAAAACTAAACAGACCAATCACCAGTAACGAAATTGAATTGGTAATCAAAAAACTATCCAAGAACAAAACCCCCAGGCCTGATGGATTCACCTCTGAATTCTACCAGACATATAGAGAAGAAATAACACCCATTCTCCTTAAAGTTTTCCAAAAAATAGCAGAGGAAGGAATACTTCCAAACTCATTCTATGAAGCAAGCATCATTCTAATACCAAAACCGGGCAAAGACCTCACCAAAAAAGAAAATTACAGACCAATATCTCTGATGAACGTAGATGCAAAAATACTCAAGAAAATATTAGCAAAACGAAATCAAAAATATATCAAGAGGGTCATACAGCATGATCAAGTGGGATTCATCCCAGAGATGCAAGGATGGTACAACATTCGAAAATCCATCAACATCATCCACCACATCAACAAAAAGAAGAACAAAAACCACATGATTATCTCCATAGATGCTTAAAAAACATTTGACAAAATTCAGCATCCATTCCTGATTAAAACTCTCAACAAAAGGGGTATAGAAGGCAAGTACCTCAACATCATAAAGGCTATATATGACAAACCCACAGTTAACATCATACTTAACGGCGAGACGCTGAAAGCTTTTCATCTAAGATCGGGAACAAGACAGGGATGCCCACTCTCTCCACTGTTATTCAACATAGTACTGGAGGTTCTAGCCACGGCAATCAGACAAAACAAAGACATACAAGGCATCCAGATTGGTAAAGAAGAAGTCCAATTGTCACTATTTGCAGATGACATGATACTGTACATAAAAAACCCTAAAGACTCCACTCCAAAACTACTAGACCTAATATGTGAATTCAGCAAAGTTGCAGGATACAAAATTAACACACAGAATTCTGTTGCTTTCCTATACACTAACGATGAACTAACAGAAAGAGAAATCAGAAAAACAATTCCATTCACAATTGCATTAAAAGAATAAAATACCTAGGAATAAACCTAACGAAGGAAGTGAAAGACCTGTACTCTGAAAACTACAAGACACTCCTAAGAGAAATTTAAGAGGACACTAACAAATGGAAATGCATCCCATGCTCTTGGCTAGGAAGAATAAAAACTGTCAAAATGGCTATACTACCTAAAGCAATCTACAGATTCAATGCAATCCCTATCAAACTACCAACAGTTTTCTTCAATGAACTGGAACAAATAATTCTAAAATTCATATGGAACCACAAAAGACCCCGAATAGCCAAAGCAATCCTGAGAAGGAGGAATAAAACAGGGGGAATTATGCTCCCTGACTTCAAGCTCTACTACAAAGCCACAGTAATCAAGACAATTTGGTATTGGCACAAAAACAGACCCACAGACCAGTGGAACAGAATAGAAAATCCAAACATTAACCCAAACATATACAGTCAATTAATATTTGATAAAAGTGCCTTGGATATACAATGGGGAGATGACAGCCTCTTCAGCAGCTTGTGTTGGAAAAACTGGACAGCTACATGTAAGAGAATGAAACTGGACTACTGTCTAGCCCCATACACAAAGGTAAACTCAAGGTGGATCAAAGATTTGAATGTAAGTCATGAAACCATAAAACTCTTAGAAAAAAACATAGGCAAAAATCTCATGGACATAAACATGAGCAACTTCTTCATGAACATATCTCCCCGGGCAAGGGAAACAAAAGCAAAAATGAACAAGTGGGACTATATCAAGCTGAAAAGCTTCTGTACAGCAAAGGACACCATCAGTAGAACAAAAAGACATCCTACAGTATGGGAGAATATATTCATAAAAAACGTATCTGATAAAGGTTGACATCCAAAATATATAAAGAACTCATGCACCTTAACAAACAGAAAGCAAATAATCCAATTAAGAAATGGGCAGAGGACATGAATAGACACTTCTCCAAAGAAGAAATTCAGATGGCCAACAGGCACATGAAAAGATGCTCCACATCGCTAATCATCAGAGAAATGCAGATTAAAACCACAATGAGATATCACCTCACACCAGTGAGGATGGCCAACATCAAAACACAAACAACAACAAATGTTGGCGAGGATGTGGAGAAAAGGGAACCCTCCTACACTGCTGGTGGGAATGCAAATTAGTTCAACCATTGTGGAAAGCAGTATGGAGGTTCCTCAAAAAACTCAAAATAGAAATACCATTTGACCCAGGAATTCCACTCCTAGGAATTTACCCTAAGAATGCAGCAGCCCAATTTGAAAAGGACAGATGCACCCCTATGTTTATTGCAGCACTATTTACAATAGCCAAGAAATGGAAGCAACCTAAGTGTCCATCAGTAGATGAATGGATAAAGAAGATGTGGTACATATACACAATGGAATATTATTCAGCCATAAGAAGAAAACAAATCCTACCATTTGCAACAACATGGATGGAGCTAGAGGGTATTATGCTCAGTGAAATAAGCCAAGCCGAAAAAGACAAGTATCAAATGATTTCACTCATATGTGGAGTATAAGAACAAAGAAAAAAACTGAAGGAACAAAACAGCAGCAGACTCACAGAACCCAAGAACGGACTAATAGTTACCAAAGGGAAAGGGACTGGGGAAAATGGGCGGGAAGGGAGGGATAAGAGGGAAAAAGGGGCATTACGATTAGCAGATGTAATGTTGGGGGGGCACGGGGAGGGCAGTACAACTCAGAGAAGACAAGTAGTGATTCTATAGCATCTCACTACGCTGATGGACAGTGACTGTAATGGGGTTGGTGGAGGGGACCTGATGAAGGGGTAGTTTAATAATCGTAATATTGCACATGTAATTGTAAATTAATGATAATAAAATAAATTATATTAAAAAAAAAAAAAACCAGACCAAGGCCCATTAACATAATTTTCATGCATGTTAGTTCTGGCAAGACACACAAGGCAGGAACTGTATGATAAATGAGATAACTAATTTTGATGGAGCAGTGAAATAAAATAAACTTTTTCTATATAAGAAAACAAACCATGACTAGTGGTGTGTATGGGGCTCAGTTTGTTTTAGGGTGGCATTCTGAGGGTGGCCTCTCATCTTTAGAATGTTCTGGGAAAAAGAGCCACTGTCTAATCATAACAAGGTCTAGTTGCAGTTTAAAAATGAAACCTTATAAAGCCTGTATGCTTTATTTAGGGCTTGATTATCCAGGTTATGGATTATGTGAGGGCCCCTGTCACTTCCTCTTCTTGGCTGCATCTTAGCCATTTGCCTAAAGAATAGGCAAGGCAAACAGATGAAATTTGTCTAACTTCATATTGAGAACTTATTAGCACCTTGGGGAAGAAAGTGTTGGAGGCTGAGTGGATTTTTTCTAACAAGTTTAATTTTGCTTAGTTAGCATTTTACAGACTATTGTGTTAAGTGTCTGTCAGAGATAGCAGTAAAATCAAGTTTGTGCCTGGGAAAAAAATATAGCTTGTCAGACAGGCCTGGAGAAGACTCTTCTTTAACATATTACAGTCTCTGTGTGCCCCCCAAATTATGAAAGATCGAAAGAACTTCAACGAGATCTTGAGAGTTTGTTTTTGGTTTTGTTGCACTTTGTTTTTAAGAATTTTTAAAAATAGACCCTTGGAAATAGTCTTTTGTTTCACAGTGTGTCACTCTTCTGATGTCCCCTGGGTTTTGTATCACTGAGACCTCCTCCAGTGCAGAGCTGTGTTTCTTGGGTGAGAGGAAGAAAATCCCACACAGGTATGCATGCCCTAGCAGAAAAGGCAAAATCACACTTGTCTAGTCTATGTTTGGATTTCCTTTTACTCCTCAAAGACTGATCAATTAGGAGAAATTCAGGTAATAAAGTAATATAATAAGACGATTGATGTCCTTGCCAATGCTACCATCATAGCACTGCTAATAATTGTGAACTTGTTATATACCACATACGACAGGAAGCCCTTGAGTTTCTGCTTTTAAACACATGGAGAAATACACCACCATATCTTTCCCACCCACAACATATTCTACCTAGTCTATAGTTAAGTGAGTCTTTGGATCCGCTGCCATAATAAAATCCTCCTTATCTCAATAGTCTGTAAGTGTGCTGATGCGCTGAGAGTTTAGTTTCCGACTGCGGGGAAAATGGTGGCATCATGATTTTTGGTTCTCCCCAACTTCCCCAGGAAAAACACAAGGTTAATTGTATGCTATATGAATTATTTCTCAATAAAGCTGTTAAAAAAAAATGAAACTCAGGATCCTAAACTATAAGGAGAAAAACAGAGGGACTAGATCATCAGAGTAAAATCCATGGACAACATGTAAGAAAAAAACAGGGAACAAGGCAAACCACTGAACCCTAAAATATGAGCCGCAAGATCTGTACCTTTCTGCTGTCTATATAAGAGAAAATAGTGGTTAGCAATGGGGCTGGATTTAATGAATATGAGAGTGGGAAAACCCTAAAATAGATGAAACTGGGAACCAAAGCAGGCCAGGTTGATAACATTTAATTATCATGTCTCTTCAGATTCCTCTTGGCTGTGAGAGTGTCTCAGACTTTCCTTGTTTTTGATAACCTTGAGAGCTTTGAGGAATATTGGGCATGTATTTGTAGCTGCCATATATGTATTTTAAACAATCTACAAAAAAACAGAGAAGAGATCTCTGTGAAGTTATAAACTCTTCCTAAAAGTTCAGGAAAACTAATTTTACATAAAAATTGGCAACAGAAATAATTGAGGTAAACTTTTATACAAAGTCACTATAAGTAAAAAGAGAATTGAAATCATAATAATATCTCAATAGGCAATAGAATGTACAAGAAAGATATATGGAAGAAAAAGATAAAAACTATAGTGTACTATTTCAAAACAAGCGGAATATTTTAAGAAAATTATTCAAAACATGAAGGAACAAGAAAAATCATACTTTGAAAAACTGAGTAGTCAGGAAGTGACAAAAATTAATTTAAAAAAATTGAAGACTAAATTAGTAGAAATGTGAGCATAAATAAATATAATGAATAATTCCTTAAGAGAAATAGAAGGTGAAAAGGAGAAAAATTTAAAGTTCAAAAAGAATTGATGAAAGAAATAAAAAAGATCCAAGACAATGCGACAGATATTTGGATAGGCAAAGAAATAAAACATGCAGATAACAGGAGTCCCTAAAGAAGAAAACCAATGCATGGAAATAAAAAAAAAAAACTAAATTCCAGAAAATGTTTCTGAAATAGAAAAAAAAAATGAAATTACATTTTATAAAGTGCACTGTAAACATGAGAATATGGAGCCAAAATGGCCAACACACTAAGAGAAATCCTTATAAAATTACTGAACTTCAAAGAAAAAGGAAAAAAATCCTAATCTTTTGTGTATATAGACAAAGAAAGCATATGACATAAGGAAAATCCAATTATTATAAGATTTCAATAGCAATGCTTTATGCCAGAAGAAAAGGGTATAAGAATATTTAAGACACTCAAGGAAAGAAAATGTGTGCCAAGATTTTATATCTAGCAAAATTGACTTTTGAGCAAAATGGGCACAAAACCTTGTAATAAACATGAAAAAATTCAAGAAATATTGTTACATGAGCCCTGTAAAAATCTTGGTGTCCTGAAAACATTAGTAAGAACCTATGAGGTATTATATCTTTAAATATATATAAGCTTATCTGGTGTGTATTTCCCAGTTCTGCTCATTGGAAAGGTCTAGAACAGTAACAAACTCAGAACTGATGAGTACCCCTAGGGCCCTGGTCATGAAATACCTAGGCCATAAAATTTCATTCTCCTCTAAGAGAAACAGGGATTTATTGGAAAATGACCGATCCCAAGTCTGAGGCAGGAGACATACAAGACAAGTCTGGAATATCTTGAGATAGCAAAGAAACTATAAAAGACCAGAAGTGTCATGTCTAATGGACTTGAGAACCAATTTGAAGACAAGGCTCCCAATGACCAATCTGACCTTCAAAATGATAAGATTGCAAAGGCTTGAAATCATCTGAATATGTTTAAATCTGCGAGTTTATAATTATATATATATTTATATATAGCCCTAGACAGTCACTTTCTGAAGATAATAGAGACTGATTCATTACTTTAAAAACTGAGTAGATAAAAGGGAAGAATCAAGCATTTACCTGCCTTTCCTTTGTGAACCATATCAGTAGCTATCTCCTTATAAAATTATTACAGCTAACAAATGAAAACAAAAGGATACAATTAGAATATCACAGTTTTATAACTCCTGATCAGTTAATAGATCCAGGCATTGAATCAATGTCTGCTTATGTCAAAAAGGAGAACTAGACATTATATGTCTGTTGATGGAAGAATGCCACACCATCTAGAGCTTTGCCACACTGAATCCGATCCAGTTGCTGGACCTAGCTGACAGTTTGCAGGAAATGACCGAGGACAGGGGAACATAAGGAACTGCAACAAGGGTGTGCAATCAACAAAATCCAGCCTGTAGGAAATTCTATAGTTTAATACCCTGAGATTTTTTCAAAAGACAAATTATAAGGAAAAAATAAGGCATGGAGGATAACTGGTAGATTAAAATAGACTGAATAGTATATATATATCAATCAGATTTTAAAGAATGGGCAAGATTAAATGACCATGTCTGAGGATGGACATTTAGGTGATAAAACCAGAAGGGATTACAAGGAAATGATTGCTCTTAATCTCAGGACAGAGGCTATTTGTGAAGGGAGGAAGGGGGCTGTGATGGGCTGAGGCACATGGAGGGGCTGCTGGCAAAGTTATTAACCTGAGTGATGGTCACAGGCTGCTCACCCGATAATAATTCATTACATCATACTTATGTGGGAATTTTTTGTTATCAGTGTTTTATTTTACATTTATTAAAGTTTCTTAAAAAATGTTTCCTATGTCAGATAAAGAACTTGTTTAAAACATGTTTTACTCAGAGGAAGGAAAAATTGAATTGAAACCAAATTGCCATGAGCTGAAATTAACTCTTCGTTTTCACATAAAAAAGTAGTTCTTAATTTGGAGCTTGTGGATGAACTTCAAAGAGCTTGAGAAGTCCCTGAAAGAGTATGACATATTTGTGTGTGTATGTATAAGCATTTTTCAGGGAAAGGGTACAAAGCTTTTCCTAATGACTGAAGTGGTCTGTGACCTCAAACGGTCAGGAAACCTTAGAACCCAGGAGAACCTGAAGGTGTAATGTCCCTTTGCTACTGGACCACTGTGGCAACAGAAGATGCTTCTTTGTGACTTCAGCTACCTGAGGAAACGGTCCTGCTCTCTGGACCCCAGGGATCTTTCCTGTGTCCTCACCTCCACCACTTTCACCAGTGGTAGGATCACCATCTGAGCTCCTAGACAGCTCTTTGCGTTTTAGTTTATGCCTATATCTGGGCAAACAGAGGCATATCCCTTTCCATCCTATCTCAGAACAGTGAGGCACTGGGTTTCCCAGTTATCGGTCTTTTAGAGTATCGCCTGTACAGTCTTTTGCAGATCTGCTGCCACCTCTAGTATTATTTCCTCAGTGTTTTCTCTGTTAAATAGAGTGAAATTTAAAAATAATGTGTGTGGACTTAAAATCCACTTCTCCCCATTTTTTCTACTTGTTTATTAAAAAAGGAAAATGCCTGTGAAGTGGGTTCCTACTGCTAATTACATTTTCTTCCCTAGTGGGTTTCTCACAGGGAGACCATCGGAACAGTCACTTCAGATTCACCTGGATGGCGCTGACCCAGAGGTTCTTGGGGAGCGTGTGGGGTACTGCAGTTTAATGAGCTTCACAGGTGATTCTCACTCAGAATAAAGTTTGAGAACTACTGCATTAGTAAAGTTTTCTTCCATGGACACCTGAAGGAGCCGTACACACATTAGACTTCGGGAAACACTAGATTTAGAGCTTTCAGTGCCTGGGCTTTGAAGAAAGAAGGCTTGTGTTTCATTCCTGGCTCTGGTATTTTTCCCACTGTGTGAAGGTAGCCAAATGACCTAAACTAAGTCCCTATTTCCTCACGCAAAATGGGTATAAGAAAGTTACCTCATAGGGTTCTTGTAAGAGTGGTGTGAGATCCTCTTCGACAAGGTATGGGCCCAGAAAACACACTCTATGTTCTCTTCCAAGGCCTCCCTATATTCTGAGTTTTAATCTAGGCTCAGTATGGAATGACTACATGATTTGAGGCAAATCATTCAATTTATTTGAAAAGCTCTCTGCTTTTGATCTATTAAAAAGTGATAATCCTTGACTTTATTTCCTACCAATCCTCAAGGAAATTAAAGGCAAACAACCCCTTAGTAATTTCATAAACTGATGACCCATGAGAATGTCACACCTTTGCTGGGAGTAAAATAAACTCAGAATAAGCACTCACCTTGGCTCTAGGTAGCTTCGTGAACGCTCAGGCAGCAGCTTCACTACCCTCTGGCTGAATACGTGCTTCCCAAAGCTTATACTGAAAAGAGCCATTTTCCCACCTCTGACTGGCTGTCACATACCATTCACCCTTGTGTCACTTGAACACATGAAGTTTTAGTAAAACATTCTAAATGAATTGGCCAGTGATCTGGACACTTCAGATCCAGAAATACCAGACACTGACTAGGTATCTCATTGGGGTTTTAAAGTTTCTCTGAGTCATCTGGAACAAAACTTATCAATGATGTTGAGAGCACAAAGAACAAAGGGTTAAAAAAAAAATGTGAGCAATGCGGGGGGGCCACTCAAGCTTACAGGCTCACTTCCTGTAGTGTAAATGCCAAGCATACCTCATTCTGAGTGTAGTTAGTTTTGAGCAGCTTATGGGGGCAAAACCCAGTCATTTCTAGGGAAAAAGAACTGATTGCTACCTGTCAGGAGCTGGGTCATATGCCTATGGCTGCCTGCTTTTCATGAGGATGGAAATCATTTAGTTCTTGGGCCAAGCATAACATTCCTTTTATTATTCCTTTGAAGCGAAACTTAATTCTTTGTGTATTTTTTTAAAAATACAGGCCCTCAAAGAGGAAATCTCACATTAAGTGAAACATGAGACAGTTAGCTATTGATAAAAACATGTAAGTGTCCAGATGATGGTTTATGAATCTGGGCTGGGTGTATGGGTTGATGGGAGAATCCTACCAGAAATCTGTTACATCATTGCTGATTTCAGTGGTAATCTGAACTTAAGTTGATAAGAAACAGAATTTAGAGAGAACTCTTTTACTATGAAAGTGCTTTAAATTGTGTATGTGTTGATTTGCTCATTGTCTTTGGAGATAAAAAGTGCATTAGCATTCACTTATAAATATTGAATATTCTGATGGTTCTCTTTCTGGATTACCTTCTTATTCTGCTATTCATATAAATGTTTCCTTTCTACCAGGGGAAGACAAAGGAAACACAAATAACATGATAGGAACACAGTGAATTTAGAGCTTGGCGAACAGGCCCTCTCAGCCAGAGCTGTCCACTGACCTTGATGGGAAATTTAAAGCTAACTGTTTGTCAGTGTAGAAATTAAGAACTGGGAGCACAGTTCTGGTGGCGCTGCACGTTCAAAATTAGTGCGAGGTGTGAGCAATCAGCTGCAAAGGGAGCTCAGGCATGCAGCAGCCAGATGCCTGACTGGAACACTATGTGTTCCTAGGCAGTCCAGGTGAGACGTCAGGGGCTTCTACGATCCATCTAGCTAAGGTTCCACTTTTCTCCTGCCATGATTGCTCTAATCCCACAGGTTGAGAGAACCTGCTGGGAGCTAGCTGGTTGTGGAAACATCTTTTAGCTGGGCAGAGAAGATCTGGTTTGGAGATCCACCAAGCTACAGTTTCAATGACCAGGGAAGAATTTCAGTGTATTAGGGTATGCACTAGTATACTTTACTTCTCTCCCTCACTTCTATGTGGAGCAATGACCTAGGCTGGGTTGGGATTCCTGAAGGTGTTAAGACACCTCAGACTCACTCATAACTTACCTAAATGGTAGAGCCAGTTATGGAATACTGTTCAGGCTGGGGTGCTCTCATAGTCAGAAGCTCAACTGATTTGCTCATTGTCTTTGGAGCTTAAACTTTAAGCAGTAGTTTGCACGTGTAAAAATCAGGTATTGGGCTTTTCTTACTCTATCTGATAGCCTTCCCCCCGTATCCATCTATGAGAGTGGGGGTCCCAGGGAACCGCTCAGGGTTACCATGAATCAGTGAGCATTCAGCCCCAGTGTCCACCAGAGCCAGGACACATTGTATGTTCACTGGGGACCAATGGATAGCTATTTCAACACGTGGCCTCAGGTCCCCCCTGGTCCCTCAGGGCAGATACCTCAACGTTCCCCTCAGTCAAACCGTGTTCCCCAGTCACCTTCCTGTGTGGTCTCCAGTGGCGTTGGCTCGCTCTCCAGCAGGAAGTCTTGCAAACACATAGGCCGGACTCGTGGCCCTGTCTCTGATCTCTGCCTCTTTGGCTTAATGGCTGGAACTGCTGCTCGGGTTTCAGCTGTTGCCATAGCTCTAGGAAGATCCTATATGACTTCCCATCTAATTTCTTTCTATCTGCTCCTGCCCGTATTAAATCAACCCACATCTGGGTCCTCGTAACCTTCATGGGGCCCTGTAAATTCTTCTTGGGAGCAACAGGTCTTACTTCTTTCTGAATTCTCGTGGCTTCAGCCTCTCCTAAGTCTGCTACTGTACGTGTCACCTCGCTTATGGGATGCCCTAAGTGAGGGGAAAGAATGGCCACTAGAGACCCAAAGAGGGATGTAGGGGTTGTTTGAAGTACAATATTTCTCATCCCAGTAGTGAAAATCTCTTCATCTGGGCCATAATTCTCTGGACTATAGGTGGCATTTCTCATGCCTAGCTCTCATAGCACCTGTTGGAGTTCAGCACATGTCTGCCATCTAACAGGAGAGGATGGTAGATCACCCGGATTGGGCCACACAGCACGAAGTGCAGCCATGAGCCAATCGAGGAGGGTGTGACTCCCTGGGGTCTGATGTGCATTTTGTAATTGCTGCCTCAAGGCAGGCTGCACTGTCAGTGAAGACAGCTTTCCCATCTCTGACCCCGATAGAACAATTCCATCCACCCCTAAGTCCCACAGACACAGGAGCCAAGCTGATATTGACCCTGAGGGCTTTTGCCTAAACCGGGAGCCCAAATCCACCAGCTCAGCCTTAGTATAGGGGCGGACCATAGAGTGCTCCACGACCTGGGGAGGGGGCTGCTCCTCTCCTTGGGGAACCTTCAGCTGCTGGGTCTTTATTTCCTTTACAACCACGGGGCATGCTTTCAATACAGGAGGCGCCGGTGCCTCTGGCATCACCCCTTCATCTTTCCCCAGCTCCTCCATTACTGGGGCTGATGGCACCTTTCTCTCCCCTCCCCCGAGTGCCTCCTCTACTACAACCTTTACCTTTTCTACTGTACCTCGCAGCAATGCTACCTCAGTCTTCAGAAGGTCTCTTACCTTCAGCTCAATGCTTCTCAGCTGACGTTCTCGGACCACCTCCACCTGTGCTTCCCTCAGGAGTTCGTCTTTTTCCTTGATGGCCTCTTCCTCCTTCAGAACCCCTGGCAGCGCTGCCGTCTCGTCTCCAATGGCTCCTTGCTGCTGGTGCTCTTATATCAATGCCATCTCTTTCTTCAGGGAATCCACAAAAGTGTGCAGCTCACATTCTCGTGCCACCTCCTCTTGCATCAATGCCATTTCTCTCCTCAGGGAATCCACAGAAGTTTGCAGCTCGCCATCTCGTGCCGCCATTTCCTCTGTAGATGTTTTTAATACTGTGAGAAGCAGCCAACCACAGTCCCCGCTGCCTCACGGGCACTCTGCTTCTCAAAGGATCTGCTTAGTATACCTCAAGGGCCTCCCCTACTGCCTCAGGTGTCACCTCCACTTGCCTCCAGTCCTGGGTGGGGCCCAGCCCTCTAGGAGGCAAGCCACCTCAGACCACATACGCATTGGGGGACAATCCACTGTCTCCCCACTCACAGGGGCAGCCCGCTGAAGCACCCCTCCCATAAGGGCAGCTTGTCTTTTTCCTTGGTCAACAATGAACCCTGCTGACTTTCGCCAATTGTCTTGCCAATGGGTTTCAGCCCCAGGCAAGTTCACTATGGATTCAATGCCACCAAAGAAACTGACAGCAGAACGTTCTTTGGGGTGAAAGGGTTTATTACTCTGCTTGTTCTCCCCGCGGTAGGTAGAGCACTAGCCTTTCTGCCTCTGCCCAGAGCACAGGGCCGAGCTCTCTATATAGCACAGTAATAGCTTATTGCCTAAAGGTGTGGAAGCAGTAGCCTAGCAACAGGCCAGTTACATCATCAGGTGGTTTAAGTTCAGTGAGGATCCTGGCCATAGGAACCCCAACTTCCCCACACCCCAGTGAAAATAACCTAGAATTGTGAGAAATTATTTCCCATATCCTCTGAAACCTACGAGGTATCTGCCCTTTTTCATGAGACCCCCTGTCTCTACTTCTAAAATGTTCTCCCATAGAAGTGCTGCCCAGTGCATGATATCATGGAAAACAAACCACAAGCTGGTCTGCAAGTTATGCAGCCCAAGTTAGCTCAGTCCACTGTAAGTTAGAGCCCCATGGTTCTAACCTTGTGTTAATTTGAACAGGTGAGAGAAAGTTCAAAGAACTTTTAGTACTAGAATCTTCTCCCCCTCCCCACCTTTTTAAGGGTCACTTGCTGTGAGCTGTAAGGTAGAGATGATCTCTGGTGAGTATGCATATAGGCTACTTGCTCTTCCAGGTGTGTTCAAAATCTCCTCAGACGGCTGTGGAACTAAACTCTTTTAGTAAATTAATTAAAATAATAAACAGCTGTTAGTCTTTAGAGCACCTGGTCCTACTTTGAAGTTTTTCTACACTTTAAATAGTAGAAAAGCGTGTATAATAAAGGAGACAGTTCTAGGGAGATTCCTCACTAGACAAGGCAAGACATGGAAAGGAATATCTGATGTTTTGCCAAGAGCCATCTTTTAACTCTTTTTTTCCCCCTGGCTTTAGTCCTTGGGTGAAATAGGTCACCCTATGATCCTAAATACGGAAGGCCTTGCTAATGGCTTTACAAGGGAGTTGTAATCAGTACGTTTCTATTAAATTAGTATTTTTAACTTCCTGGTGAGGGAGCATAAGAAGACAAAATCATATCACAGCTAACATGTATTTTTTTAAAAGGACATCTATTAAGCAGTAATCCTCAAACTTTAATGTGCATATAGATCTCTTGGGAATCTTGTTAAAATGCAGATTTAACATCTGAGGAAGGGCCAGAGATTCTGCATTTCTGACAGGTGCCCACGTGATGCTCATGCTGCTGGTATGGGTGCGGTTGGAGGCACACCTTGAGCAGTAAGGTCCTAAAGACGTGATAAAGAAGTAGACAGGGGTTCATACATTTTGGATTTATAACACTCCTTTCAGTTCTGAAGTGTAGTCCCTCTAGTTAAACAAAATAAAATCTGTTTTATTTTGAAAACCAAGCATTCATAGTGGTGTGTATTTATTTAGTAACTTCTGAGGGGCATGACTGGTGTGGCCATTGTAAACAAATTCAAGATATACCTTCAGTTTGTACCATGGTGCAATCTGCTGTCCTGAAACCAAATGCCAGCCCTACAAGTTTCAAATGATCAAACCTACATTTTCAACAGATTTTCTTGGCAGTAATTGTGCATACGAATTACAGAAATAAGTGTGCCAAACCTACATTTCACACAACTTCTGGTAAAGAATACTATAGTTGTTGCTCTTCAAAGCATTGCCCCTAAGTGAATTCTCTTTGATCTCTGGGGTCTCAGAAAAGTCTTGACTTATCCAACTTTCTCACAACTAAAGTAATGCACTAAAAAACAACTAATTTAAGCATCCTCACCACAGCATTCTGCTCAGTCCCTTTCAATATTGTGCCTTACAGTATAAGTTCTTCGGGCAAGTCCTGAGATGAGCAGAGAGAATATCTTGTAGGAAAGATGTTAAGTTCACAGGTAAATGGCTCATGTGGTCTGCAGACACTCCACATTAACAGAGGGATTAGTGCTATTATGATTTTAGAGGTTTAGTTGTCATCTTTGATTTGTGTTCAGATCTCTTCTCTCAGGAATTCAAAAATGTCTGGTTATGTTTTTAATGGAATTGTCCAAACTCAAGAAAACAACACAAGAGTTAGAAGAAGTGAAAATGCTTCTGGGTTGGGTCTGGAAGAATCTTTACTGAGACCTAACTACTTTTTCTATTTTAAGAGAAAAGTGTGAGTGGGGAAAAAGAGAAAAGTAGCCAAACAATCAAGGATATGGAAAATGGGTTGTTCAAGAAAAAGCTGATGGGGAGGAAAGTGTTTTACCTCTAAAAGTAAGGATTAAGGAATCAATTTCCATTTTTAGGAATACAGAGGGTCATTACAAGGCCGAGGGATAATGCAGTTATTCTGTCTTCACAGGGAATCTTTTTAAGTGCAGATTTGACAGTTAACCTTCCTTAAGTGCTTTCAAGAGCTATCACTTCATTTCTTTTAAAAGTTGAAAAGTGTAGATTTAGATGCAATAACTGGGTCTCTTTATGGTAAAACTCATTGTGTGAAATCTGTATCCATTTATAGAGTTGCTGGGTTATTTATATGAAATAGTGATTTTGCAAATCTTTGCAAGTTAAATTTAATTTCACCATACTTGCAAATATAAATGGCTTACACTAATCTACACTTCATAATTTGTTCTCTCTTCTTTTGAAGTTCTTTACTAGCTGTGCCCTCTACGATTGGATCACCACTGAACCCCATGCTACTGGGTATAAATTACAGTGGTGCCAGCTTGTCTTACCTTTGTAAAATATGTGCCAACTGTTTCACAATGAACCTTTACTTTCCATTTTATGACTGGCTGTAAAAGCTGTGCTTAGAGGCAGTGAACGGACATGGAGCATTATGTCCACAATCTTGAAAGTCCTAACAAAAGCCTTTTTTTTTCACTCTTAGGGATACTTCATGGCATTTTCACACCTCTTGATGTTCCTCCTTGACTCCCTTTTTTTCCCTTGTCTTTGCTCTTTTTTGCCCAAAAGAAGATGGGAAGGCAAACAACAAAAAATTAGGCCAATCAATTTTACTCTTCAGTGTTTCTTCTGCACTCTGGTGAGAGGGGAAGGTGATATTATTTTTTTAATACATTTTTTATTCTTTTTTTTTGGTATCATTAATGTACAATCACTTGAAAAACATTATGGTTACAAGACCCCCTGTTATCAAGTGCCCTCCACATACCCCATTACAGTCACTGTCCAACAGCGTAGTAAGATGCTATAGAATCATTACTTGTCTTCTCTGTTAATACTGACTTTCCCATGTCCCCTACCACCCATTACATTATGTGTGCTAATCGCAATGACCCTGTTCCCCCCTTATCGCTCCCTTCCCACCCAGCCTCCCCAGTCCCTTTCCCTTTGGTAACTGTTAGTCCATTCTTGGGATCTGTGAGTCTCCTGCTGTTTTGTTCCTTCACTTTTTTTCTTTGTTCTTATACTCCACAGATGAGTGAAATCATTTGGCACTTGTCTTTCTCTGCCTGGCTTATTTCACTGAGCATAATCCCCTCCAGGTCCATCCATGTTGTTGCATATGGTTGGATTTGTTTTCTTCTTATGGCTGAATAATAGTCCATTGTGTATATGTACCACCTCTTCTTTATCCATTCCTCTACTGATGGACACTTAGGTTGCTTCCATTTCTTGGCTATTGTACACACTGCTGTGATAAACATAGGGGTGCATATGTTTTTTTTCAAACTGCGCTGCTGCATTCTTATGGTAAATTCCTAGGAGTGGAATTCTGGGTCAAATGGTATTTCTATTTGGAGTTTTTTTAGGAACCTCCATACTGCTTTCTACAATGGTTGTACTAATTTATATTCCCAATAGCAGTGTAGGAGGGTTCCCCTTTCTGCACATCCTCGCCAACATTTGTTGCTGTTTGTCTTTTGGATGTTGGCCATCGTAACTGGTGTGAGGGGATAACCTCCTTGTGGTTTTAACTTGCATTTCTGATGACTAGTGATGTGGAGAATCTTCTCATGTGCCTGTTGTCCATCTGAATTTGTTCTTTGGAGAACTGTCTGTTCAGCTACTCTGCCCTTTTTTTAATATATCATTCATAAATATATTCTCCCATACTGTAGGATTCCTTTTTGTTCTACTGATGGTGTCCTTTGGTGTACAGAAGATTATTAGTTTGATATAGTCACACTTGTTCATTTTTGCTTTTGTTTCCCTTGCCTGGGGAGATATGTTCATGAAGAAGTTGCTCAATTTTACGTCCAGGAGATTTTTGCCTATGGCTTTTTCTAAGAATTTAATGGTTTCATGAATTACATTCAGATCTTTGATCCATTCTGAGTTTATTTTTGTGTAGGCGGTTAGACAGTAATCCAGTTTCATTCTCTGACACGTAGCTGTCCAGTATTGCCAACATCAGCAATTGAAGAGGCTGTCATTTCCCCATTGTATATCCATGGCTCCTTTATCATATATTAATTGACCATATATGCTTTGGTTAGTATCCAGACTTTCTATTCTGGTCCACTGGTCGGTGAGTCTGTTCTTGTGCCAGTCCCAGATTGTCTTGATTAATGTGGCTTTGTAGTAGAGCTTGAAGTTGAGAAGTGACATCCCCCCTGCTATATTCTTCCTTCTCAGGATTGCTTTGGCTATTCGGGATCTTTAGTGCTTCCATATGATTTTTAGAACTATCTGTTCCAGTTCGTTGAAGAATGCCGTTGGTATTTTGATAGGGGTTGCATTGAAGCTGTAGATTGCTTTGGGCAGGATGGCCACTTTGACAATATTAATTATTCCTAGCCAAGAGCATGGGATGAATTTCCATTTGTCAGTGTCCTCTTTAATTTCTCTTCAGAGTGTGTTGTAGTTTTCAGGGTGTAGGTCTTTCACTTCTTTGGCTAGGTTTATTCCAAGGTATTTTATTCTTTTTGATGCAATTTTGAATGGAATTGTTTTCCTCATTTCTCTTTCTGCTAGTTCATCGTTAGTGTATAGGAAAGCAACAGATTTCGTGTATTAATTTTGTATCCGGCAACTTTGCTGAATTTCAGATATTAGTTTTAGTAGTTTTGGAGTGGAGACTTTAGGGTTTATTATGTACAATATCATGTCATCCATCTGCAAATAGTGACAGTTTAAGTTCTCCTTTACCAATCTGGTTGCCTTGTATTTCTCTGTGTTGTCTGATAGCTGTGGCTAGGACCTCCAGTACTATGTTGAATAACAGTGTGGGAAGCGGGAATCCCTGTCTTCCTCCCGTTCTTAGGTAAAAAGCTCTAAGCTTCTTGCTGTTAACTATGATGTTGGCTGTGGGTTTGTCACGTATGGCCTTTATTATATTGAGATACTTCTACTCTATACAAGTTTTGAACAGAGGTTTAATCATGAACGGAAGTCGAATTTTGTCGAATGCTTTTTCAGCATCTATGGAGATGATCATGTGGTCTCTGTCCTTCTTTTTGTTGACGTGTTCGATAATGTTGATGGATTTTCGAATTATGTACCATCCATGCATCCCTGAGATGAATAACACTTGATGATGGTGTATGATCCTCTTTATGTATTTTTGTATTTGGTTTGCTAATATTTTGTTGAGTATTTTTGCATCTATGTTCAACAGGGATATGGGTCTCTAATTTTCTTTCTTTGTGGGGTCTTTGCCGGGTTTTGGTATTAGAGTGATGCTGGCTTCAAAGAATGAGTTTGGTAGTATTCCCTCCTCTTCTATTTTTTGGAAAGCTTTAAGGAGAATGGGCATTATGCCTTCTCTATTTGCCTGGTAAAATTCAGCGGTGAGACTTAAGATCGCAGCATGAGAGTTGAGATAGAGAATTCCTCCCCAAACCACATATAATGTGAAAACATCATTAATACAACTAGCCCTAAAACAGCAAGAGGAAAGAAGGCTGCACCAGGCAGCATGCAGACCTCATGAAACAGGGTAACGTACAAAAGCCTTGATCCGGCGGGACCCTAGCCCTTGGCCAACCACAGCTCACCGGCGGGAGGAAGAGAAATGGAGCAGCGAGTCAGTGGAAGCCTTGAACTGCTGAACACCCAGCCCTGGAGGTCTGCTTTGGACCACAGACCTACACTGTGTGGTGCTTTGGAGGCTGCCGGGGTTGGGGAGCTGGGACAGGTGCAGTGCTTGAAAGACTGAGATTCCACACACGCCGCTCTGGGATAAGGGAAAGGCAGGTGGACTGAGAAACTTCCTAGCAGCGAGGGGAGAAGGGATAGGTGGACAAGGTTGTCTGGGTGCACTGTGCCCAGCGGGTTGGGAACATTGAGGAGCTTCAGGCGCCCAATTCCCCTGCTGCCTACTCAGCTCTGAGGCCCCCACCCACACTGTGACGCACAGCCTGCTGTAACTTCCTTCCAGCCTGCCGGCACCTGCTTGCAAACCAGCAGTCACTGTGCTGTCACCAAGCCAGGCAGAGGCCCCACCTACAATAGCTAGAGATGCCAAGCACAGAGGCTTGTACCTGTGTGCTTTGCCCACTAGCTCTGATACTGGAGACAGGAACTGCAGCTAGGAATCGGGAAACAGCTCTTTCCTGACCCAAGACACCAGCGCCACTCCCCTATGACCCCCAACATCACTCTAGGGACTGAGAAGCTCCAGAGACTAGAGCTTCTGGGCACTAGAAGGGACCACATAGAATTATGAAACATCAAAGGAAACTGGTTCAGACAAAAATACCACAAACCTCAGCAAAAGGACCAAATGAAATCAACCTCACTCACCTTCCTGAAAGAGAGTTCAAAATAAAAATCATAAACGTGCTCAAGGAGGTACATAAAAATATTCAAGAACGCAGGGACAAATTTAAGACGGAGATTCAATCATTAAGAAATTCCGTATCTCAAATGAAACATACAAGAGAGGGATTTAAAAGCAGATCAGGTGTAATAGAAGAGAAGGTAAATGGGATAGAAATTAGAGAAGAGGAATACTAAGAAGCTGAGGCACAGAGCAAAGAAAGGATCTCTAAGCTCTAAGAATGAAAGAAAATTGAGACAACAGTGTGACCAATCCAAACGGAACAATATCCGCATTATAGGGTACCAGAAGAAGAAGAGAGAGAAAAAGGGATACAAAGTATTATCGAGGAGGTAATTGCTAAAAACTTCCCCAGCCTGGGTGAGGAGATAGTCTCTCAAGACATGGAAGTGTACAGATCTCCCAACACAAGTGACCCAAGGAAGACAACATCAAGACATATAATAATTAAAATGGCAGAGCTCAAGGATAAAGACAGGCATTTAAAAGCAGGCACAGAGAGAGAAAAGATCACCTACAAAGGAAAACCCAACAGGCCATCATCACATGTGCCAGCAGAAACCTTACAGGCCAGAAGAGAATGGCATGATATATTCAATGCAATGAAACAGAAGGGTCTCAAGCCATGAATAGTGTATCCATCAAGATTATCATTTCAATTTCAAGGAGGGATTAAACAATTCCCAGAGAAGCAAAAGTTGAGGCAATCTACCTCCCACAAACCATCTCTACAGTGTATTTTAAAGGGAGTGCTCTACATGGGAGTGCTCCTAAGGCGAAATAGATGCCACCAGAGAAAAAAAACCACAGCAAAGAAAATAGACCAATCAAATACTAAGTAAATGCAAAACAAAACCAGCTATCCACAAATTCAGTAAATGGAAACACAAAGAGTAAAGAATAAAACACAACATATAAAGTGTGGAGGAGGAAGAAAAATAAGGGAGAGAAATGAAGAACCATCACACTGTGTTTATAATAGCATAATAAGTGTGTTAAGTCAGACTGGTAGACAGTAAAGAAGCTGTCCTTGAACCTCTGGTAAACACGAATCGAAAGCCTGCAAGGGCAATGAGTATATATCTATTGATAATCACCCTAAATGTGAAAGGACTGAATGCACCAATCCAAAGAGACTGACTAATAGAACGCATGGATAAAAATCCAAGACTCATCTATATGCCGCCTACTACACGAGACTCACTTCAAACCCAATGACATACACAGATTAAAAGTGAAGGGATGGAAAAAGATATTTCGTGCAAACAGTAAGGAGAAAAAAGCAGGAGTTGCAGTACTTGTATCAGAGAAAATAGAATTCAAAACAAAGAAAGTCACAAGAGACAAAGAAAGACATTACATAATGATAAAGGGGTCAGTACAACAAGAAGATATAACCATTATTAAAATCTATGCACCCAAAACAGGAGCACCTACATATGTGAAACAAATACTAACAGAATTAAAGGAGGACATAGAATTCAATGCATTCATTTTAAGGGACTTCAACACACCACTGACTCCAAAGCCCAGACCAACCCGTCAGAAAAGAGGAAAGGACACAGAGGCACTGAACAACACAATAGAACAGATGGACTTAAGGGACATGTATACACCTCTACACCCAAAAGCAGCAGGATACACATTCTTCTCAAGGACACATGGGACAATTTCTAGAATAGACCACACACTAGGCCACAAAAACACCCTCAGAAATTCAGAAAGACTGAAATTCTACCAACCAATATCTCAGATCACAAAGGTATAAAACTGGAAATAAAATGTACAGAGAAAAGCTATAGGGACACAAACACATGGAGGCTTAACAACATGCTCCTACATAATCAATGGATCAAAGAGCAAATTAAAAGAGGAATCAAGCAATATATGGAGACAAATGAAAAAAACAGCAAAACGCCCCAACTTCTGTGGGACGCAGCGAAGGCAGCTCTAAGGAGGAAGGTATATACAATCCAGGCCTAATTAAAGAAGGAAGAACAATCCCAAATGAATAGTCAAAATTCACAATTATTGAAACTGAAAAAAGAAGAACAAATGAGGCCCAAAGTCCGCACACGGAGGGACATAAATGAAGATCAGAAAAAGAAAAAAATAACATTGAGAAGAATTAGAAAAAATTAATGAAACCAAGAGCTGGTTCTTTGAGAAAGTACACAAAATAGATAAGCCCCTAGCCAGACTTATCAAGAAGAAAAAGAGAATCTACACACCTTAAAAAAGAAAAAAACAGAAATGAGAAAGGAAAAATCACTACAGACACCACATAAATAGAAAGAATTATTAGAGAATACTATGAAAAACTCTATGCTAACAAACTGGATAACCAGGAGGAAACGGACAACTATCTAGAAAAATACAACCTTCCAAGACTGACCCACGAAGAAATAGAAAATCAAAACAGAGCAACTACAAGCAATGCAATTGAATCGGTAATCAAAAAAACTACCCAAGAACAAAAACCCCACGATTACATGGATTCACTGCTGAATTTTATCAGACATTTAGAGAAAACATAATACCCAACCTCCTTAAAGTTCTATAAAAAAATAGAAGAGGAGGAAGTAGTTCCAAACTCATTCTATAAAGCAAGCATCACTCTAATACCAAAATGAGGCAAAGACACAACACACACACACGAAAAAACTACAGACCAATCAATATCCCTGATGAACGACAAAAATCAGGTGATCATCTCCATACATGCTGGAAAACTGTGACAAAATTCAACACACATTGATGATAAGAACTCTCAAGAAAATGGGAATAGAGGGCAAGTACCTCAACATAATAAAGGCCATATATATATGACAAACCCACAACCAACATCATACGTAACAGCGAAACACTGAAAGCTTTTCACCTACGACTGGAAACAAGACAGGGATGCCCACTCGCCACACTGTTATTCAACATAGTACTGGAGGTCCCAGCCAAGGCAATCAGATAACACAAAGAAATAAAAGGCCTTCAGATTGTTAAGGAAGTTAAACTGTCACTGTTTGCAGATGACATGATATTGTAGAAAAAAAATGCAAAACAATCCACTCCAAAACTACTAGAACTAATATCTGAATTCAGCAACGTTGCAGGACACAAAATTAATACACAGAAATCGGTTGCATTCCTATACACTAACACTGAACTAGTAGAAAGAGAAATCAGGAAAATAATTCCATGTACAATTGCCTCAAAAAAAAAAAAACAACAACCTAGGAACAGACCTAATGAAGTGGAAAACATAAACCCTGAAATCTACAAGAGACACATGAAAAATTAAATAAGACAAAAATAAATGAAAATACATCCCATGCGCATGGATAGGAAGAATTAAAATATTGTCAAAATGGCCATCCTGCCTAAAGCAATCTACAGATTCAATGCAAATCCCTATCAAAATACCAACGGCCTTCTTCAATGACTAGAGCAAATAGTTCTAAAATTCGTATGAAGCCACAAAAGACCCCAAACGGCCAAAGCAATCCTGAGAAGGAAGAATAAAGATCGGGGGATCACGCCCACCAACTTCAAGTTCTACTAGAAAGCCACAGTAATGAAGACAATGTGGTACGGGCACAAGAACAGACGCACAGACCAGTGGAACAGACTAGATACACCAGATATAAACCCACACATATACGGTCAATTAATATACGATAAAGGAGCTATGGACATACAACGGGGAAATGACAGCCTCTTCAACAGCTGGTGTTGGCAAAACTGGACAGCTACATGTAAGGGAATGAAACTGGATTACTCTCTTACCGCATACACAAAAGTAAACTGAAAATGGATCAAAGACCTGAATGTAAGTCATGAAACCACAAAGCTCTTAGAAAAAAACATAGGCAAAAATCTCTTGGACATAAACATGAGCAATTTCTTCATGAACACATCTCCCCGGGCAAAAGAAACAAAAGCAAAAATGAGTAAGAGGGACAACATCAAACTAAAAAGCTTCTGTACAGCAAAGGACACCATCACTACAACAAAAAGACATCCTACAGTATGGGAGAATATATTCATAAATGACAGATCCGATAAGGGGTTGGCATCCAAATTTATATAGAGAGCTCACGCACCTCAACAAACAAACCAAAAAACCAAATAAGCCTATTAAAAAATGGGCAGAGGATATGAAGAGACCCTTCTCCAAAGAAGAAATTCAGGTGGCAATAGGCACAAGAAAAGGTGCTCCACATCACTAATCAACAAGGAAATGCAAATCAAAACCACAATGAGATATCACCTCATACCTGTAAGAATGTCTATTATGAAAGAGGCAAGCAATACCAAGTGTTGGCGAGGATGTGGAGAAAAGGGTTCCCTTTCGGTGCACTGTTAGAATGTAAATTGGTCCTGCTACTATCTAAAACAGTATAGATCTTCAATAAAAAATTTAAAATTGCATGATCCAGCAATTCCACTTCTGAGTATTAATCCAAAGGAAGTGAAATCACAATCTTAAAATATCTGCTCTGTTCACTGCAGCATTGTTTAAAATAGCCAGGACACAGAAACAATCTAAGCTAAGTTTCCACTGATGGATGAATGGATAAAGAAAATGTTGTGTCTGTGTATATATACATACAAACACACACACACACACACACACACACACATATATACATATATGCACACACACAATGGGGAATTATTCAGTTACAAAAAAAATGGAAATTCTGCCATTTGTAACAACACGGATGTACCCTAAGTGAAATAAGTCAAATACTGTAGAGTATCACTTATATTTGGCATCTAAAACAAAACAAAATAAAAAAGAGACAATTCATACATGTTGAGAACATAGTGGTGAGTACCAGAGAAGGTGGGGGTGAGGGGTCGGGGGTAGGCACAATGGGTGAAGGTCTAAAGCTGCGAACTTCCAGTTACGAGACACATAAGTCCTGGGATGTAATATACAGCATGGTGAATATAGTTAACAATGTGGATTGTAGATTTAAATGTTGAGAGAGTATAAATTAGAAGTTCTCGTCCCAAGAAGAAAAGCCTCCTAACTATATATAGTGATAAATAGTGATGGATGTTAACTAAACTTCCTGTTGTAATCATTTCACACTGTGTAATAATGGATCGAATCATTATGTTGTACACCTAAAACGAACACAATGCGATATGTCAATATATCTCAAATATAAAACTATAATTTTAGAATTATCTAGCAGCACTTCAAACCTTACAGTTCCAGGTGCTCCATCCGGGTGGAGGGCGCGGGAAGGGCCGGGGGGCGCTCCGAAGCGGTGTCAGGCGGCGGCGAGGGGCAGGAGCGCCGGGCGCGGGGAGCCGTCGGCGGCCACTCGCTGCAGGGACGCCCCGGTGGCTGTGCTCTCGCCGCCTGGCGCGGCCTCCAGGGAACCTCGGCGGCAGCGGCGGCGGCGGCGGCGGCGGCGGCAGTGTGGGAGGCGAGGCAGGCGCTTTGGGAGAATGGCCCTGGGCAGTGAGCCGGCGCGCTGCCTTAGGGACGAGGCCGACGAAGACTGGCGGTTCCATGAGGGAAGACAGCGGCAGCCCCGCAGGGACAAGCGGACGCCGGCCGGGACCTCAAGCTGCTGCTGCTGCCCTCCTCTTCGGTTCCCTAGATGAAGAAAGACCGGAATTACTGACTGCCTTGTGGATGGTCACACACCTGTTTCATACCAAGCCTGTACTGCAGTCCTTTCACCGTTGTTGGGCAGGAAAACAGGTATGAGCGGGGTGGAAGGAGAACAAGGTCAGTAAAGCCCACAAGAAAGGACTCAGTTAACCAATTAAAACTAGAAATCCAGAAAAGACTCAGAGTTAGTAAGTTAATCAGTCACAGTTCAAAAGGTGAACAGCAACTTGGCCTTGAACGTCTGTGAATATTACCCTGATAAAAGAATCTGAGCACAGCCCATGTCTTCATTGTGTCAATTACATCATTCTAAGATTTACTCTTGCCTGCTAAAAGGCCCACCTATGAACAGCATAATACAGACAGGGAGATCCCACCTTAAAGCCAAAATTGCATTTTGAAAAAAACCCAGGAAGTTTAAGAAGAAAAATTCTTTTTTTTTATTTTGGTATCATTTATCTACAATTACCTGAGCAACATTATGTTCACTAGACTCCCCCCATCATCAAGTCCCCACCACACATCCCATTACAAGTCATTGTCCATCAGCATAGTAAGATGCTGTAGAATCACTACTTGTCTTCTCTCTGTTGTACACCCCTCCCCGTGGCCTCCCCTCTACATTATGTCTGCTAATCATAATGCCTGTTTTTTACCCTTTATCCCTCCATTCCCACCCATCCTCCCCAGTCCCTTTCCCTTTGGTAACTGTTAGTCCATTCTTGGGTTCTGTGAGTCTGCTGCTGTTTTGTTCCTTCACTTTTTTTCTTTGTTCTTATACTGCACAGATGAGTGAAATCATTTGATACTTGTCTTTTCCACCTGGCTTATTTCACTGAGCATAATACCCTCTAGTTCCATGCATGTTGTTGCAAATGGTAGGATTTGTTTTCTTCTTATGGCTGAATAATATTCCATTGTGTATATGTACCACCTCTTCTTTACCCATTCCTCTACTGATGGACACTTAGGTTGCTTCCATTTCTTGGCTATTGTAAATTGTGCTGCAATAAAACCTAGGAGTGAATATGTCTTTTTCAAACTGGGCTGCTGCATTCTTGGGTACAATTCCTAGGAGTGGAATTCCTGGGTCAAATGGTATTTCTATTTTGAGTTTTTTGAGGAACCTCCATACTGCTTTCCACAATGGTTGAACTAGTTTACATTCCCACCAGCAGTGTAGGAGGGTTCCCCTTTCTCCACATCCTCAACAGCATTTGTTGTTGTTTGTCTTTTGGATGGTGCCCATCCTTACTGGTGTGAGGTGGTATCTCGTTGTGGTTTTAATTTGCATTTCTCTGATGATTAGCGATGTGGAGCATCTTTTCATGTGCCTGTTGGCCATCTGAATTTCTTCTTTGGAGAAGTGTCTGTTCAGATCCTCTGCCCATTTTTTAATGGGATTATTTTCTTTTTTGTTGTTGAGGTGCGTCAGCTCTTTATATATATTTTGGATGTCGACCCTTTATCGGATATGTCATTTATGAATATATTCTCCCATACTGTAGGATGCCTTTTTGTTCTGCTGATGGTGCCCTTTGCTGTACAGAAGCTTTTCAGCTTGATGTAGTCCCACTTGTTCATTTTGCTTTTGTTTCCCTTGCCCGGGGAGATATGTTCATGAAGAAGTTGCTCATGTTTATGTCCAACAGATTTCTGCCTATGTGTTTTTCTAAGAGCCTTATGGTTTCACGGCTTACATTCAGGTCTTTGATCCATTTTGAATTTTCTTTTGTGTATGGGGTTAGACCATGATCCAGTTTCATTCTCTTCTATGCAGCTGTCCAGTTTTGCCAACACCAGCTGAAGAGGCTGTCATTTCCCCATTGTATATCCATGGCTCCTTTATCATATATTAATTGACCATATATGCTTTGGTTAGTATCCAGACTTTCTATTCTGGTCCACTGGTCGGTGAGTCTGTTCTTGTGCCAGTCCCAGATTGTCTTGATTAATTTGGCTTTGTAGTAGAGCTTGAAGTTGGGAAGTGACATCCCCCCTGCTATATTCTTCCTTCTCAGGATTGCTTTGGCTATTTGGGATCTTTAGTGCTTCCATATGATTTTTAGAACTATCCGTTCCAGTTCGTTGAAGATTGCCGTTGGTATTTTGACAGGGGTTGCACTGAAGCTGTAGATTGCTTTGGGCAGGATTGCAACTTTGACAATATTAATTATTCCTAGCCAAGAGCATGGGATGAATTTCCATTTGTTAGTGTCCTCTGAAATTTCTCTTAAATAGTGTC
>JAVSCE010020338.1:0-11694 GCA_032199065.1 Smutsia gigantea | reverse complement strand
GCACAGTTAAGAGGGATCTGGGTTGGGTGTGGAGCTGTGAGGGTCAAAACTGCTCCTCCTATACAGGTGTGTGTGCATGTGAGTGTCTGTGAATGTGGGTGAGTACAAGGGAGAGGTGTGTGTGTGTGTGGGCAAGTGTGTGAATGTGTATGGTGTATATTGTAAGAGTGTGAAGGTGGGTGGATGGGTGTGTGAATGTGTGACTGTATGTGCATGAGTGTGTAATCGTGTATGTATGTAACATGGTTGTACACGAATGCACATATGAATGTTTATGTGTGTCAGTGTATGAATTTCATGAGTGATCTGTGTGTGAAGGTGCATGTGAGTGTGGGTACACACATGGGTGTGTGTGCAGATGTGTAGCTGTGTGTGTGCAAGTGCATCTCCCTGGGGCCTGTCCCTGGGTGAGGGGATGGGCCCTGGCTTTTGGCTGACCACAGAAGCCCGGTACCTGCGGCTTTATTCCCTGGGGAAGACAAGCCAGAGATTATCCCCGGCTCGCACGCTCATGCACGCACAGGGGTGCCAGTGCCTCCACTAATTAGCTTTCCTAATTAAATTCCTGATGGGATGGAAAGGAAGGCCCTCTCTTCCCCTGATTCTCTGGGGACCAGGTCCCGCTGACCTGGAAGGCTCTCCTGCTTCACCCATTCCCATCCCACAGCCCTTGGTCCTGCTCCGAGGGGGTGAGGAGGAGGGCTCACCATGTGTTGGACCTACTTAAACCCACCTTGCTCTGTGTCCAGCACTGTGCCAGGCATCGGCGGGGAGAAAGTGAGGATGACAATGAACTTGAATTGGGCTTCCCTATTTTGAGCTTTCTTCCTCAGTCCCTCAACCTCCAAACTTTAGTCTCATCCTCCATCCTGTCCCTCCTCTACCCCCAGGCAGCAACCTGCCTCTCGCATCTTACCTCTCATGCTTCTTTGCAGAGAGTTCCACTTTGCCAGATGGCCTATGTGTGGGGCCACCTGAGCCCTGGCTCCTTTCTCAGGCCTCCTTCCTGCTTATGGAACTTTTAAACTGATGGGCAACTCCTCCAGGAAGCTCTTCCTGACTGCATCGCCCCTCTCTGCACACCTGCTAGAGTTGTCTGCTGGGGCCAAACATTGGGCCTTGGCATACGCTGCTTGCTATGACTGTTTCCCTCTTAATGATATGTCCTATCTTGATGATTAGAATTTAAACCCTTTGAAATCAGAGACTGTGTCTTGCGCCTCTTCTTACAGAGCCCAGTGGCATGAAGAGGACACTGTGGGTTTCTAAGAATTTCTGTGCTGTGACTGTGGGGAGAGGAAGATGGAGGAGACAGGGTCTCTACTCACTGGTCTCTCTCCAGGGAGGCTTCATGAGATGGAGACCCGCAGGCCCACGAATCTCAGAGTGGACGGGCTTTAGAGGTCATCCTAACTTCTCCCTGCAAGTAGAGCCTGAGCTGGGAATTCTTTGCAGCTTACTAACTGTGGAGTAGGAGAGGAAGGGCAGTCTAGGTCAGGGAAAAACCCGCTAGGGTGTGGCCTAACCCAACAGGAGACTGGAGGGTGAACAGTGCTGGAGAGCTGGTCCCTGGGAGATACAAGGAGCCCAGGGTGGGGAATGGGGGAGCCTTCCAGCATCTGGGAAAGGTGGCTGTTGGCTGAGAGAAATTCTCTGGAAGAGGGGGCCACTGTGGGCTCCTAGCAACTGGGGCTGGATGGGCCTGGTGAAAGGGATCTGGGTGGGCACTTAGCCTCCACTACATCCTCCCAGAATGCCCTACATAGCCGGAATAGTTTCTGAGCCTGTCTGAGAGGTGGGGAGAAGGGAGGAAGATGGAACACATCCCCAGTTGTGCGCCCCAGTGGGGCACCATAAAAGTACCAGTCAGGAGAGTTTTCATTTTAATTTTGTACTGAATCACCCTCTTTCAAATACATGAACACACCCTAGCTGCATTAAGCATTTATTCACATCTAGGTGAATTCTGTCCCATTACTCGGCTCTGGCTTCATTGGCCCTCACCTGACCTCTGCACAGGCTGTCATAAGGAGCACTGCCCCCACCCTAGCTCCTGCTGCCCTTACACTGTCCGAACCTATGATTCCACCCTCTAGCTTTAGCTACAGTAGGGCTCAGCCCTGCAACAGGCTGAGAGGGGCTGGGGAAGCTAAAGTTCTGGGGAGGAGAGTCCACCAGCAGGCAGAGGAATCTGTCAGAGAGAGGAGGGTAGAGCAGAGAACAGCAGTGCCCAGCAGGAGAGAGGAGACTGTGCGGTGCAGAGAAGGGCTGGGAGGAGCTGTGGCCCTTCCGGAACCTCAGCTGCTTCCACTTTTCTGAGTACAGCTGTCTGAGATGCCTGGAGCTTCCTCGGGGGAGAAAATAAAACAACCTGTGTCCGATATGGCTGATTCCCCATCGACAGCATCCCTCCTTCTTCCTTAGACCAGAGAACCCTGATTTTGTTGGTGAAGGGGTGGGGCGGGCAACATGCTTAAGAAAATGGACGCAGTCTTTAGTCCCAGGAGATGAAACGTAGTTGGTCTAAGCCAATCAAGGTAATCCTGTCCACCTTTACTAGTGATTGGTTCAAAGATGGGCATGTGACTCAGTGTTATGGCCAATGAGATGTAGAGGGAAGACTGCTGGGGGCAGGGAGGCTTTTGTGACTGACTCCCTGTTTCAAAGAGATAGATAAGGAAGCATGTCCCTCTTCTTGTCTTGAATGCTGTTAAGTAAAGATGTAAAGCCTGGAGCTCTGGAAGCCATCTTGTGATCATGAGGTAACAAGCCTAAGGATAAAAAGTCAACCATCCTGAAGATGATGAAGTAAAATGATGGAGAGGGCCTGGGTCCTCAGAGACATCACTGAACCATATCACTGAGCCCCTGCACAACTCTGGGACTGCCTACAGACAGACGTGTGACACAATTAAATGTCTATTGCTTAGGCCTCTGGGGTGTGTGTGTGTGAGTGTGTGCTTTGTCTGTGACAGATATTTTCCTGCCTGTCTACATCCACTCTAGATCGTATCTCCATTCTCCTCTGTGCCACAGGAGGCTTCTGATGGTGTTTGGCCAATATGGAGCCCTGGCAACAGACCAGAAAGAGGGAATATGGTGATATTGGGCTCTCTACCCTGGCTCTCTACCTGCAAGGTCACCTTGGACTGGCTGAAGTTTACTGCCTCTCTACCTACTTCCTGTAAAGATCTTGACTAACACACATGCTTTTAGCCATGAGAATTCTTAATCATATGACTCTTTATTCTTGAGCTAACTTGAGTGAGTAGTATAACCAGCAGATCCTGGCTAGGACTGTCTCTACAACAAATGGAACCGTCCAGGATCCACTGGAGCCCTTCCTATGTTGGCTTTGGCAGGCATTGGTGGGAGGAAACACACACTTCAGAGCTAGATGGATTTGGACATGAATCCCATTCTTGCTGGGTTTTAGTTGTGGGACTCTCTCTGAGTAAGATACACAACTTGCAGAATTGCTGTTGGTTTGGAGATATTGTTTATAACGTGCCTGTCTAGAAAAAGAGGAATTTTTCAATATACTAATGAGTATTTCAAAATATCAGCGGCAAGATCTTTAGGATATACCATGGAGTTTTTAAATCACAATGTCTGGCATTCAGTAGAAAATTACTAGGCATGCCAGATCACCTAAGAAGGGAAAAAAGTAGACAATAGAAACAGACCTACAACTGATCCAGATATTAAGGTCTTTAAAATAGCTGTGATTAATACATTCAAGAAACCAGAAGAAAAAAATGAAAAAAAATCTTAAAAATGGAATACTTTATCAGATAATATTTCATTGAATCTATAGGAAAGGATCACATAGAAATTATAGAACTGAAAAATAAAAATATTAAGAACTCAATATACGGGTTTAACATCACATTAGATAGAACAGAAAAGAGGATTGTAATAGGCCCATGTTGACTATCTAGCCCTAAGAAAATATGTAGCTGTGTATTATATATTACCTTTTGTGTAGAAGGTTGGGGGTGGCGGGCAGGAGTGAAATGTATGTTTTTATTTGCATATGGAAGCTGTGTAAGGATGGAAAGTGGTTCATGTATGCATAAGGATGGGAAGTGGAGAGGATAATCTGGGATAGGAATATGACTTTTCACTGTAAGCCTTTATGTTTTGCTCTGCTTTTTGAGCCCTGTAAAGGTATTGCTTATCCAAAATAAGTAAATCAAAATAAGTGACTTTTGGT
The DNA here is from genome assembly GCA_032199065.1 of Smutsia gigantea. NCBI lineage: Eukaryota > Metazoa > Chordata > Mammalia > Pholidota > Manidae > Smutsia > Smutsia gigantea. The sequence continues at coordinate 7,478 of JAVSCE010020338.1, read as the reverse complement.
TATTTTCAATAAACTATAGCTAATATAATTCCTTTTTGAGGCAGTCCATTTTGATAACCAGTTTAGTTCCTTATGTTAAACCCAAACCTACCTCTTTATAACTTACATGCATAAGCCTTGCCCATCCATGAAGAATGGCATAGTCCAAGTCTACTCAACCTTCCATGTGACAGGTATATGGCTCCCAGCTATTTCTTATATGTTCCAGATAAATACACCCAGGTATTTTTGTTGTTCTCATCTGACAGGGTTTCCGGGATCTTACATTCCTGGACACTTTTTTCTGGACTGGTTGATGTTTGCCAGCATACTTCTTATGTGATGCTCAGAATAGAACACAACAGGTAAGCTGGATTCTCACCATACTGGGACTATTACCTCCTTTGACCCCATGGTTTTATTTATTTCAATGGAACCTATGATGGAGCAAGCTTTTATGGCTATCAGCATCAAACAGTTAGCAACTGCTGAACTTTTGGTCAACGAAAACCAGGTCTTTTTCACACAAATTTCTGTTAAGCTTAACACTCCCACTCTCTTCTGAATTTATGCAGATATTAAATACCAGATTGCTTTTTTTCCCAATCTTTTTCATCTTTTATATTTCAGCCTATCAAGGGCTTTTCAAAGCTGGATCCTGGCAGCTCTCAGTTAGGTCAGGTTAGATAAGCACCTTAAACAAGATAGCATGTATCTAAGTGACGAACAAACACTGCAACTTTTTAAAAAAATGTACCCCACAGTCTCTTTCAAGTGTATTCAGTGGGGGTTATTTTCCCCTAACACAAATGAAAACACCAGCAGGCCCATGATTTTTCTGTTCTCTTGGCTAAGTGATGCTTCTGAAATCACTTTTTAAAAAATAACAGCTTTATTGAGATATAATTCACACATCACAAAATTCACCCTTTTCAAGTGTACAATCCAGTGGTTTTTGGTATATTCAAAGAGTTATGCAACCATCACCAGAATCAATTTTAGAACATTTTCATCACCCCAAAAAGAAGCTCTGTCCCTGTTAGTAGTCACTTCCCTTTCCCCTTCCCCTATCCCATCCCAGCCCTAGGCAACTTTTAATCTATTCTGTCCCAGTGGAATTGGCCTACTGGGCATTTCAGGAAATGGGATAATACAATATGGTGACTTTTGTGGTTGGCTTCTTTCACTTAGCATAAGGTCGTGAAGGTCCGTCTATGTTGTAGTGTGGTTCAGTACTCCATTCCTGTTTATGACTGAATGATATTCCATTGCAAAGCTATAGCATATATTTTTTAATCTATTCATTAGTGATGGACATTTGGGTTGTTTCCATTTTATTATGATAAGTAATAATGAGTATTATGAATATTGATGCTATGAACATTCATGTACAAGTTTTTGTTTGGACATAGTTTTCATTTCTCTTAGGAATATACCTACAAGCAATTCCTGGATCAAATGGTAGCTCTCTTAGAGGAGCTTCCAGACCGTTTTCCACAGCAGCTACACCATTTCTCATTTGCACCAGCAATGGATGAGAGCTCTAATTTCCCCACAACGTCACCAACACTTGTTATTATCTATCTTTCTGATTATAGCCATCCTAGCGGGTGTGAGATAGGATCTACAGCCTAGCAGGGCCTCTCTCCTAAGTAATTTTGTCACCAGATCCTCTCTTTTCTACTCCCTGTCCTCTTTATATGTCTTTGTCTTGGCTGAGGATGCTACAAGTTTTGAACTGGTTCTTGAAATTTCCTTGACAAATTCTGTATATAAGACCCAACCATGGAATTTTACTTTCAGTGTACATCAGTAAGTCCACTGAAAACTCAGTTTTAATACTTGGCACATGTATAGTGGCCAACACATGGCAGGCACTTTATATGGCTCTCTTCTCCTCCCTAAGGTTTCCTCCAGGCACTGGTAAGAGCTGTGAGTGGGATGCTGTACAGCTGCATGTGGCCCACACGCCTGCCCCTCTCAACAGGTGGGACCTTGTTCTAGACTGTGTTGGAGGCCTTGCCACAGACAGGGTGGGCAGGTCTCTGGCATTGCCCTTATCTGCCCGACTTATAACAGATGGTCCTGTGGTGGCAAAATAAAATAGAATGGCATTAGGGACTCCATTCTGGCTCTGCCATTCATTCACTGTGGGACCCTGAGAAAGCCACTTTTCCTCTCTTTGTGCTTCTGTTGTCACTCTTACAAGATATAGGGAAATATAGGGGAAGGTTGGATTTGATGAGCGTTGAAATATTAGCCCTAAAATATTTAAGATCCCGAAAGAAATAAGGGTGAACTTGACCCTTGCTTCTGGGGAGTGATTGGGCTTATCAGAAAGCCTGGACATAGACACTGGGCAGGAGTGGGGTAGTGGGGACAGAGCGGGGTGACAGGAGCAGAGCATGGGGTCAGCCTTGGGGCCATCAAGCACGTGAGAGGGAGGTGGACACCGGTGGAGGGACTTCCAAGGATCCCTCCAGCACACGGCCCTCCTTGATCTCAGCTCCTCCACAGCTTCTCAGGCTCCTGGTCTCACCACTCTCCACTGGGGGTGTCATCATGTCACGCAAAGGCAGCCTGCCCTCCCAGCTAAGGACCAGACTTTACAATCTGGAGCTGATTGTCAATGTTTCCTTGCCTGATGGCTACACTCGGCTGCTGGTAAAGCATGGGAACCTGTGGGAAAGTGTGTGTGTGTGTGTGTGTGTGTGTGTGTGTGTGTGTGTCTGCCCTTCATCCCAGGCAGTCTTATTCACCCTGGACCTCATCCTATTACCTTTTCGGAGATGTCCCAGTGGCCTCAGGACACCCCTTCTTATGTCCCCAGGACCCCCATAAGTTTCTGTTCATCCCACTCAAAGCTCTGCAGTGTCTGCTTAACTGCTGGGGGAGAATCTTGGGGCCCAAACTGTATCCAGAGAGGCAAGTGGGGTCACAAACAGACCACAGACGGGAGACCAAGAAGAAACGACTGTTTATTGTACAACTACTATAAGCTGGCCACTACACAAGGAGCTCATTTTTATCTCATTTAAGCCTCACAGCAACCCCATAGAAAGAGATAACTCATCATTTCCCCCATTGGGGAAATTGGGCTCAGATAGCTCAGGACTTTTCCTGAATTCTCTCACTAGGTCAGGAGTGAGGTCAGCTTTGAAACTGGGTCTCTAAAGCTTGTGGTCTTTTTTCCTATGCTTCATCGGGTCACAGGTCTCTCCCAGATTAGTACGCAAGCCCGTATCTTAAACTGGGTTCTTCCAGCAGCTGACCCTGCTATGCGGACTCATGCACAGGTGGGCTCTTATGGGAATGCTCACTTGAGAATCTGGTAAGAGAGGGGGTGGAGAAAGATAGGAAAAAGGAAGAAGCCAAACCTGGGCAGATTTCAGGCAAGGTCCTGCCTCAGCCCCATCCCGCAGGGCACTCTGGAGGTTGAATCACACCTAGTGTTGGTCCTGCTTTAAGGCAAGCTTGCTGGTGTTTTTGCTCTCTCGCCAGTCACTTGCTGCCTGGCTGTGTGTGGAAGGGAAGGAATGCAAACTCCAGACTCTTCCAGCGATCCTTACAAACTGAGGTGGCTCCAACGGCCCAAGGGTGACTGCTGGGAAAGGTCACAGTGCCAGACATTAGCTGCAAAGCCCACCTGGAGATGAACACAGACCGGATAAAGGGTTAAAGAAGATCACGGCAGGGCCTCAACAGTGTCTGCCCTGCTCGGCTTTACCCAGCCTGGAGGGGCAGGAGGAGCACTGAGCTGTGAATTTGGAATCGTTTGCTCTGGTCCTGGGTCCTCCGTGGATTGTCTCTGTGTGATTCGAGGACACTGCCCCTCTCTCTAGGCCTTTGTTCCTCATCTGTGAAATGAGGGGCTGGACTGGGTTCATTCATCCATTCAGCAAATACATCCTACGTACCTACCTTGTGCCAGGTATCATCCCGGGTGCTGGGAAGGCATCAGTGAACAAATATCCCTGCCTTCAAGGAGCTCACATTTTAGTGGAGAAAAGCTGATAAGGGCATAGGAAATAATTGTTATATCATACCTTAAGGTTTATGAGTACTATAGAAAATAAAGCAGTGTAAGAGGGATAAACAATTCTGAACTGGGAAGGAGTGACGATTTTCAATAGGGTCAAAGAGGGTGACATTGTGGCAAAGATCTGACAGAGGTGAGGGAGCGAGTTCTGAAGACAGCTGGGGGAAGAGCTTTCCAGGCAGGAACAGCCAGTGCAAAGGCCCTGCACAGGAGGGCGCCCTGTGTTTGAGGGACCATTAGGGAGGCCAGGGCAGCTGGACTGGGGTGAATGAGAGGGGAAGAGAAGAAGGATGTGAGGTCAGAGAGGTAATGGGGTGCCAGACTGTACAGGGCTTCTAGCCTGTGAGGGCTTGCACTTATACTCAGAGTGAAATGTAGAGGAGGGACATGACCTAACTGATGTTTTTAAAGAACATCTCTAGCTGCTGTGTTAAGAGTTGACAGTAGGAGGTCAAGGGCAGAAGCACGGAGAGCAGTGAGGAGGCTTCTGGAGTACTCCAGGGCAGAGGCAATGGGCTGGACCGGGGGCGGGGTCAGCAGTGGGGTGTGAGAAGTGGGTGGGCTCTGGATAGATGTTGAAGGTGGAGCCTCTAGGATTTGCTGATGGATTTTGGCAGGGGTGAGACACAGAGTGGAGTCAAGGATGATGGCACAGTTTTTGCTGTGAGCAATGGGAAGGATGCTGTTGCCATTGACTGAGTAGGGAGGTACTCTGGGTGCAAGAGGTTTTGGGGGGAAAGCCCAGGGGCTCAGTTTTGGACATGCTGAGAGTGAAAGGCCCATTAGACATCCTACGGAGATGTCGAGTAGGCCGACACTATATGACCCTGGAGTTCAGAGAAGAGGTCGGAGTCGTGGCAATAAATTTAAGCATCGTTGACAAGCACATGGCATTTATAGCAGGAGAGGCCTGGGCCCACCAAGGGAACAAGTACAGGCAGAGCAGGGAAAGGCATAGGCAGTTGCCTATGAGACCAGCACTGGCAAGTTCAGAGGTTCTGGATATGAGGGGAGGTGGCAAAGAGGCTCAGAGGTACCTCCATGGCGTGGAGGGGAAGCCAAGCGGAGGGAGTGACACCTGCCGGGCCCCTTGCAGCCATGACCCTCAGTTTCTCATTGGCTGTGGGCCTGGCTGCCCTCTCCTGCTTCTTCAGCAGTCAGGTCAGAACTGCCCCTTTGTAGTTTCCAGCTGGTGTCTGAGACCCTCTGGGTTGGGTTAGCCCTGTAGAAGTCCCTCTCTTCCTCTCACGCACCCTTGTATGGCACCTATCCTGCCCCTCACCTAACGTCGTAGGCATAAGCCCTGGTTCTCTCAATTCAGGCCTCAACCTCTACCTCCTTGCAACCCTTAGGGCCCTGCTCAATCAAACACACTCACCCACACCCACTCATATTCAAACCCATGTTCAAACTCCAATACTCACATATACATGCACACTCACTTCAATCCCCCCACAGTACACACTCCTCCAGGCACACACTCTCACAATACCAGACACACACTCACAGAGGCCCGCGTGTCTGTGCACTAGTAGCCTGTCCTTCTCCTGGCCCTGGCCTTTCTTATCTGTTCTCCAGGGACCACTCACCCAGCCTGACCCTCCGAAGTGTTTGCATGAAGTTTGTGTTCACACAGTCTCAGCCCCCCTTTGGGGGTGCTCTCAGGGCCGGAAAGCAGAGTAAACCAGGCTTAGCTCCTTCATGCTGCGTAGGGCCACTTAACCCCTCAGCTGTGCAACCGTGGGGAGACCAGCCCCTCGCCTCTCAGGGTGGTGGATTCCAGTGAAATCAGTTAGACAGGAGGGTCTCGTAAACTGGATCTGGGTGGGGAGAAGTTGGCCAGGGAGACTGGGGTCCCATGGGCACCCACTGACTTCCAGTGCCCACCCTTCCAAGGCTGCCAGCCTCAGTGACCTGGAGCACCAGGAGACCCCCTCCTGTGAGGAGACCCCCCTCCTGTGAGGAACCCCCCCCCCAGCTGGAGCTGGACAATGGGCCAGGGGCCCAGCCTTGGGTCACTAGACCTGCCAGTAACAGGCCTGTCCATACCTGCCTTCCGGGGCCCCAGACGGCCCCACCCCACCTCCCTGCGGTGAGGGAAGGAGGGGCAGAGCTGAGTTCTGTCCCTCAGTCCTCACCTGTGCCTCCAGAATAGACTTGTGCGCATTTGCCTTCAGCCCAGACTCCAGATGCAAGAGAACACAGTGACAGCGCATTGCGCGCAGGGATGGGAGACCAGCCTTGCTCCAGGCCGCCCTCCCCAAGGTTTCCCTCACCTCCCCATCCCCCCCCACCGGGAGCCAGTGCTTCCCCTCCCTCTCTCCCCCCCAAACTGCCCAGCATTCATTATTGCGCTTTCCATCCAGAGCTGGGAGGCGCCTTCCAGGGGAGTGGCTCCATCCCTTCTACTCTGCTTATGGAAACTGAGGCCCAGAGACAGGGAGCAGCTTGTACAAAATGGGGGCTAGTCAGACCACACCTCATCTAGGGAGGCCCCCAGTGCCCACTCGGGTTTCCCACTGCACCTCAGCATCCGTCACATGCCCGCTTTATTATTCAAACGGGTCCCCTTTGTAGGAGCACTGGGGTCCGTCCCTCTCTGCCATGACTGGCATGTCACTTCAGCCTCAGGGCCTCAATTTTCTCAGTTCTAAAATGGGCTTCTAACCTTGTCTTGCAGTTGGGGAAAAACAGTTTCTATTTGAGAAAATATAGACTGTAAACCATCCGAAGCTGAAACCTCAGCTGGCTGCTAATGAATGACATGAAAATGAAAACATCCTTAAACAAGACCCCTATTCAATCAGTAAAAAAACTAAACTAGCACAAGCCTATGTGGGTTGGGCTGGGAGGAAACAGGAACACTGGCTCATCAATTCCCCAAGGCCCTACTGTTTGGGCTGATGTTTGGGGGCCCCGTCTAGCAAAATGTAGCACCAGCTACTGCTGTAAAGAATAAGTCACATCCTTCAATCTGACAGGTTATTGCACATTTGGAAATAAATCTCAAGGAAATAACACAAATGGAGAAAAGCAAATTGCACTGATAGGGTTATCTGGAATGTGAAAAAAATTAGAAAAGGTCCAAATTGGTCATTAAACCATGGAACTTGGATGTGAAGGGATGCCATCGCATACTGTGGCAGCAGCTACTAGTTGCCTCCCTGGAACCATCTCTCTTTTTTTTTATTTTATTTTTTTATAATTTATTTTGGTATCATTAATCTACAATTACATGTGCAACATTATGGTTGTTAAACTACCCCCTTCATCAGGTCCCCCCCACTAACCCCATTACAGTCACTGTCCATCAGCATAGTGAGATGCTATAGAATCACTACTTGTCTTCTCTGAGTTGTACAGCCCTCCCCGTGCCCCCACAACATTACATCTGGTAATCGTAATGCCCCTTTTTCCCCCTTGTCCCTCCCTTCCCACCCATCCTCCCCAGTCCCTTTCC